>JALPCE010000021.1:0-153249 GCA_026538705.1 Aureobasidium sp. GC_Fusr_1
GATTACTAGGATTCTAGAGTCTATCTAAAAAGAAGCCCTTAAGTAGGCGATAGAGGTATAGCGTACTATAGCCCTAGCCGCCCTTAAGATCGAAATAAATGTTATACTAATTATACTCTATATCTAGTAATAGAACGTAAACGCGATATATAGAATTAAAGGTAGCGATATATACTAAGTAATCCTTTAGGTAAGAGGACTAAAGACCTAGAATAGGAAGGAGACTATACCCTTATAGGCCCTTAAATAGCGACACCTAGTAAGGAATAGAGTTATAAGATAGGAACTAGAAACGATCGAACTAATTATAGTTAGTATAGCTAGCCTATAGTAGACTCCCCTAAAGAGCTATATTATAAGGTCTAAAGAAGGAGCTATCTAACTATACTAAAGTGCGATTAGATAAGCTAAACGAAACTACTAGTACGCTATTATATATACTAACGGGAGCGAAATCTAAGGATAGGTAGGCGCCGCCGCCTAGTACCTAAACATAAAGAGGTTAAGGATAAGATATATAGTAGATAATACTAATTCTACTATATACTCTATAGAACTAGTCGAAATAGAGCTTACCCTCTAGATTAGCTAAGAACTTAAGGGGTATAGTAAGATAATAATCTTTATAGATAACTAAGTAGTAATATAGGTAGTTATAAATCTAAGAATTATATTAGGATAATATATTACCTAGAGAGTACTAGCTAAGGTAGAGCTAGTAAGAAAGAAAGGAATCTTAGTTACCCTATAATAGATCCCCTCCTATATTAGGATATAGGGTAATAAAGAGGTAGATAAACTCGCTAAAGAAGTAGCTAGCTATTATAAGGGCCTAAACGAGGTATACGTACTTTATAGAGCTAGTAAATACTAAATCTATACCTTACGGTCTATAAAAAAGAGGGAAATATAAATAAAGATAAATAAGGAGTAGAGGAAAAGGTAAGAGAATAGTAAGTTTAGCTATAAATACTACCTCTACGCTATAAAGCCTTATAAATAGTACCTAACGGGCTATAGATAAAGGAGGAAAGCTCTTTCTATAGTAGTTATCTAAATAAGGATAGGAAAAATAAGGCTAAACTCCTACTTATATAAGATAAAGCCCCTTAATATACCTATAAATAGGTGCTAAGGGTATGTCGAGTAAAGGGAGACGCTCTACTATATACTTCTTAACTACCTAATCTACTAAGAAAGTAGATAGAAGTACTAAGGAAACTACCCCCTAAATAGTCTTAAAGAGATACTCTTTAAAATAAAGAAAATAATAACTATAGTAAGATAACTACTAATACTTAGCCTACTAGTTTAATTTAGTAGGGTAGTAAAACAGATCCTATCTAAACCTATAAGGGAGATAGATATAAGATAACTAAGCGTAAGCTTATAGATATAGAATATAAAAGAGAGAGGGATATATAGCATAATAGTATAAGAAGCGAAGAGCGAAAATAGGATTAGGTAAGGCGGTAGGAAGGCATATAATTATGTAAATAACATAGTAGCTAGATAGTTTTCCTAGTAAGACCCGTAGGGTTAAATAGAGTATGATTTAAAAAAAAATAAAAAATTGTTAGAGGTTAGGGTCATTAGCTAGAATGTGGGACTTGGCCTAAATTTGAGCCGCGTCAACACAAACGCGCAACTCGTCGAAGAAACTTCTTTGAGTTTTGCGACATCCAACATCAAAATTACCCGATTGACATGACGACCAGCCACCTTGAATTAGGGCAGCTTCTCAATAAAACTGCTTGATGATCGCAGATCGAGGAGACTCATGCATTCAAATGCAGCGTTGACGCGTTCGCAAGGGTTAAAGAGGCCCGTCCCTCAACCTGACACGTTTAACGTCGCAGCCTCTCTATACACGATACGGTGAACCTGTCAAGCAGATCATGCCCTTCCTGCCCTAAGAATCAAAATCAAGTAGGTCAAAGCAAGGTGAACTTGTAGCTGCATTGCGTATGCCTATAAAGACCTGAAAGGCTTGCTGGGTGGTTCCCTCTCATTGCAGCTTCAAACACTTTTCGCAAGCAAGCTGGTCTCGCTTTCTATTCACACTCGCTCTTTACCACTTCAATACTTTTGACTCGCATCTCGTCAACCATCAAACCATGAAGATCACCGCCAACATCCTCGCCGTCGCCCTGACCCTCGGCGTCGCAACCGCCACCCTCTCTCCCGCTCTTTCCAACACCAAAGGCAAATACCCAAAGTCACCCTCTTGCAGTCCCGCAAAGACCAGCAAGGCCATCCAAGCCGCCGAGTGCAGTCACAATACAAGAACCTCCAAGACACAAACCTTCGCCGTGTTCAAGGTTGACCACCAATACGATGCCAACCATGGTGCTCCCTATGGTACCTGTGTGGCTTATACTTGCACTGCACCTACTGATGGGCAGTTGAGCTCTGACTCTGATTACTGGACCTTTTTCTGGAATGATAATGGCGAGAGTAGTGGTGAGGGTGCTGGATGTATCAAGGATCCTCAGACTGGTGTCTGTGGGTGCGAGAACTCGAATGGACAGTTTGTGTCTGGGTCTAGCAGCTGCAAGTAGAGCGCCGTTAGAGCGCGATATTGTCTTTCAGAGCTGGATATTACCCAGGATAGCCGAGTTCGTATAGACCGACAAGTCTACCTCGGATTGCTGGAGGGGCGATCTCGGACCAGAAGATTGGGACCTGTACATGCCGGACTAGCCAATTTTGTTACTGATAATAGTTGGGCAGTGGTTGATGGTAGTATCTATCCAGGTGTAGCTAACAAATACGAGAAGTTTGGTGTTGGCACATTGAATAGAGAAATCACTTACCACCATGGTGCAGCCACCTACACCGAATCCCTAGATCACACGTCCAGCATAAAGAGGACCTAGGCTGTGGCTTGGACTCAAGGTGATGCCGGCGCCAACAAGGAAGATGCCGATAAAGATCCAGATACTGGCTCTCCTGCCAATCGAGTACGATGGCGCATAAGCAAAGATGGAGCTAAAGAACGCGCCGGCCTGGAAAAGAGACACAATATTGGCTGATATGAAGCTAGCCTTCGAGTCACTCAACTGGTCGAGAACACAGTATCTTTGGAACGAGTCAAGAGCAACCGTGGTATGGATCAATATAGTAGTATAGCCAATCATGCAAGAAGAAAAAGCAGCCACAGTGGCCGGAAGATAGACACGCTAATTGTAAACGCATGGCGGTGTAGGTCTCTCTTCGACTTTCGCAAGGACACCCATGTTCGCAGTCTTGAGAGGAGGAAATTTTCAAGCGATCCTTGGCTCGATATACCTCGGATGAGAGAGAGCCGATATTTCACCCCACGACTCGATCATCCATCTCCCCATTGACACACTCCCATTATTGAGTTTCCTGCAGAAGCCATTCTCCCCAATCAGCAAAACTCGTCGCTGCAGATGATGACGTGATCCAAGCATATCCGACCATCTTGGAAACAACACCCAACCTTGCCAACCTCCTGTCTGCGGTATTGACCTGAGTCGTTGAAAGACTGGAAACTGAACTATTACTCTTCTGCCCTCGGTCGCTTGGACCACTCAACTACGCATCTAGAAACCCTCAATTGAGCTTCTAGATCCCCAGAGCTGGCATCTCAAGCACCGCCTTCAACTTCATTCCGCAAGCATCTACCTTGCTTTTCTCCAGGTTCTTCCTAGTCATCTCCTTCACTTCCAGCTTCATTCAACGGTCAGATGATTCGTTGAGTATTAGAAACAGCTCTCCCAGACGCGGGCTACGTTCCTCTTTTTGGAAAATTCCACACATCTCGTGGAGCAGCTCAGTGGAATGCTCAAGTTCTGGTGTTTGTTTCTCGAGATAGACTTCGTGCTGTCCTGATATCAGACATGCAAGGGATGATGCATGGCAAGAGCGCTATTGCGACTTACAGCTTCGGCATTGTTCTTTGTCTGATTGGCAAGAGCTGACTTGTATTCGACAGAGGCCGCCTCGTATCGGATCAGAGCTGATACGAACTCTTCTTCTTCTTGCTTCGTTCTCAAAACCGGTTGCTTGGTCGCTTTTGGAACAAGCAGATCGGGAGGATCGGGGTTAAATTTCGCAGCGTCTTCGGGACTTGACTTGGGAGCTCTCATACTGAAGCTGTGTCAGCATGCTCTCTTGATTGCATGAATGTGTTACTACCTTGTTTGTGGACAAAGTTGTCCAGAGGAGAGAGGCAGTCGCTAGGTGTGTGTTTGAAGAGAAGGAAGACAACTCGAGCTCGAGGACCTCGAATCTACTTGTACGAGCCGACTGCCAGGAAAGCTGCAAGGGGTGACGACTTCCATCAATCCCCCTTGCAACCTTCGAGCAGGTCGCGAACACAAGCGCCGCTTCAACTCACCTCACAGACACGGTAAGTGAGACGGTCGCAGACGTCATGAAGATGTCGTTACCTGTTAATAATACATGGGTTGATGACAAGGAAGGTAAGATTCTGGTATGCGAAAGCGTCACTCCAACGTCTGAATGACCTAAGCGATCTATGCAAGCAACGCTGTAGCAGATGAATAGTCTAATCTATCATATCAAGTGGTCCTGCCAACCCCTTGTCTTGGTGGAAGTTCGAGCTCGACAAGCAACAAACCAATAACCGCTCCGAAGACATATTAGACCGGCATTACTGATCCTAGACCCGGACTATGAGAAGTTGCTAAAGTCGAGAGGGTCGAAATCTTCAACGCGGTTCGAACAAGATTTCTTTCAACGATTTTGTTCTCTTTGTTACAACCGCCCTGTGTTGCGTCTTGGACACCTTTTCGCTTTGGCTCGACATGCCTATGTCTTTGTCTTCGAGGCCAAAAATGCCATGACCGGATGCGGCGACTTCGTAAGCCGTTTTGATCGGTTTATACGACCTGCTCGAGCTTCATGTACATTGTCCATACGACACTTGATTTGGCTTTCCTATTGTTAAAGCGCGCATACGCCAATCATGGAGGACGAAGCTGACTACCCCAATCCACTTGATGCTCCTCTCTTTTTCGCACCACCTGCGGCACGCGAGCTAGAGCTTCACACTCGACTTGGCTTCGACTGTCTGGAATCAACACTCGAGATCAAACCTGCCCTGGGAGAAGAGTGCAAGACACTAGACATCAGCAGCCACAACAATCACTTGACTCCCGATGTCATCCGTGAGGGCGGCGATGATTGGATAGAATTCTACTGGACTATGGTCGACTTGATAATCCCAGGTGAGAGCACAATCACCGACCCCAGAGATCCCGAGGCGAATCGGAAACGGTCAAAAGCAAATTTCAATGCCACTATGTTCATAGAGCGGTTTTTCGCTCCTGATGACGATATGCCAGTCTACAATATCAACAATGATGGATTCCAAGTCTGGCTGCAGGAGTGGAGAGCAGCGGCTGGTGCGCAGCCTTATGGACCAGGAGAGACAGAAGGCAACGCCGTACCCTCCAGAGCAGAAGTAGCCGCCTACAAAAACCAACGTGAGCGGCATAATCTCAACCTCGAAAGGGGATTTGGTACACAGACTGGCGTCAGCTTTGAAATCCTAATCATGTGGGACTTCAACGCGACCGCACCAGAAGGAGATTCTACTATTCCTAGAGTCTCTGCAGCGAACATACGCTTCCTCTTCGATGTCGTCGAGTCTTTTCCCGAGCAACATCGTGATCGTCTTACGGTGCATTTCGTCTTCAAGGATATCCGCAAAGGTCGCTACAATCATGACGCCAGCTCAAAGCGCAAGTACGACCACGATACCAGACTTGGTCGTGTATGGACAGCGATTATCCAGTCAGCTATAGCGAGAGCAAAGAAGTTGACACTGAACTATGAATTGCAAGGACTTGAACCGGATTACGATGCTATATTGCCTAAGAAATGGGTGCTTGCCAATGTGGTGAAAAGAGATATGCAAAGGACTTGGGGCAAGTTGGCATGGTTGGATAGAGGGATGTTGAAGTTCATGATGTTTGACGCATTCAAAGAGTCAAGGCTTCTGAGGAGACAGGACCCTGACGTTATGGAGTGGTTGAGACAAGCTTGAGGAAGGCACTATCGGTAATTTCTCTGGACAGTCGGTGGGTGCTCTGCGTATTACTCTTGCTTGAATGACATTCGAGATCTTCTGACGTCTATCTGGCTTCAGTTTGTTGTATAACTATGGGACGTGACTATCGCCCATGATACATGTTTTGAACAGCAAAATCCAGTTTGAACGTTTCTGATCAGTCCTCAAAACACTCGCCTGCACACTCATGTATCTTCAAGCAAAGGACATAGCATCTGGATCCTCGACGCGCTGAATACCATTTCTGATCCTACGAGTATGAACCTAAAACAAGTCTTTGTTCTCCAAGAACAGCTACATTCCTGTCTCCATGAACCGCATCTGGAATCAGACGTTCTTTGTCTCCAGCAAAGAGAGAAAACCCTACTCCAGATCACGATGGACTACCATGGCCATCCCTCGATTCTTGGAACCCCTATATCGTCGCATATCTGCACATCCATCTGGAGAGAGTTCTAGCGATGGAAGACACCGATGATGATGTCCTCAGACTCCTTGGGTCTCCACCATATCAAATAGATGAACGACACATAGAAACGATCTTCGCAAACTACAAACCCAGAGACATCACAATAGCACGACTGATCCATGCTCCACCATGGATCGAGGAGATGGGCGCAAACTCGAAGCTAGACCAACTATTCTGGAAAACTGTTCCTTTGATCATTCCAGCAGAGACCTACCTCGATCCGCCAAAAGAGGTCACTGGTCCTATCGCATCAGAACTGAATGATTTGAAAGTAGTCGTGCCCTCAGAGATCGCATGGGCCGCCGTCGAAAAGTTCATAACCAAATACTTCTTCACACCCGGGTCTTCGTGGTGCGATGCAGGCGATCAAACAATCATCTACGAGATACCACTCTACTGGGCATTCGAAGAATCAGTTCAGTCTGCAGAGGATACTTTTCCTTGTATCGACGAAGACAATCTCGCTGCTTTACTCGACGTCTACGAGGCGCTGAGATGCTGGAATGCATACTATCGTAGACGCCTAACTGCAATTTTCATCTGGAAAGACGCTCGCGGAAACAGGATGTACTCGAGACAACCAAACACTAAACGCAACATTCGTCATGAACTAGGTATCTCGCGACCCATGCATGGAATCTTGAATCGAGCTCTAGATACCTGGGGCGAGTTTCTCCAAGGAAGAATCGATACCTTTTTGACTCAAGATGAATTCAAAGAAATCTTGTCAGTGGGCGTGAGGGATCGTATACATGCTTTGTATGTAGACAATGCTGCGAAACGTGGATATATGAAGTATTGGATGACGCATGCTTTTAGTGCGTTTGGGAGACCAGGGATGCACATGGATCAGGATATGTGGGCATGGGCGAGTCTGAATACTGGAATGATGATACAGCCCAATGCTCATTTCTTTGAAACTGGCGAGATTGAGCAATCCGCAGAGGACGATGATGGCGAGGAAGATGAAGAAGACGAGGGCGAAGAGCAGATCGATGAAGGCGAGGTAGACGGAGAAGTCGACTCTGTAGATGACGAGATGGAGGAGGACTAGGAGGGTGCGGTATACCAGGAGCTAGAGAGTCTTACATAGAAGCAGGATCCAGGAACATGTAAAACCATGTTCATTCTCTTCTCACCAAGACCCAATTGTCATCAGACCATCAGATATGTAGACTGATCTTATGCGATGAAAACCGCTCAACGGCCGTAACGATAACGCGCGCCGTGCTCCGTGGGATCTGCGATTTGGCTCACCTTTTCGAATCGTCTCTCTATCTACAAGCGGCCTCACGTCTGATGATCTCAGAGCTGATCTTGTCGCAATGTCAAAATTGATATCAAGTACTCATGTACCGAGGCCAGGGTTCGAAGGATGGATCGCTGTTGACATAACCGTACAATGACCCTCGAAAAGTGAGGGAGCCCATTCTCCATACACTATCGCAATACAATCATGACGAAGATTCCGACCTTGTCCAACAAAGTATCCTTCTTCGATGTTGGTCAGGGCACTCCAGCAGAAGGTCATGTTCCACTCCTCAAAAGCAGACTACTCTTTGTCAGCACCCCCATGGACCGCGCGACGTCTGCCGACACCACAATGCTTCGCGAAGAATATCATACAAAGACGATTGTCATTTCAGACGCATGGAAACACAAACAGTACATTCCCGATGGCAAAACTACAGGTGTCTATGTTCCCGAGCTCTTCGCCGTGGAAAATGTGCTTGGTTTGTATTCTGTCAAGATCAACTTGCGCGGTCGCGCATATCTCAAAAATATGAACAATAGCCTTCGTCCCGCGGTGAGAAGGTAAGACTTGGACCTGTGAATTTTTGGCTCTGAGGTCTTACTGATACACTTCATAACCAGACGCTTCGAAGCCGATATGAGAAAGACAGACAGCATCCAAGATCCCAGTATGCTCCAACGGTCTCGAGATTATGTCTGGAACCGCGATAGCATCGACGACATATTCCTAGTTCTGGTATCCTCAGAACTAACCATCGGCAGATTGTTCAATGAGATACTGGCCAAGGAAGACATGTATCCACTGGTAGTTTCTGGTGATCGAGCCATGCGCGACAACACGTTGATTGTGTTTTTGCTGCTTCTGATGCTCAACACCCCGTTCGCATTCATGGATCGTGCTTATATGCAAATGACCAATGGATTACCCAAGGATCTTGGAGAGGCTGATGATGTGGATTGGAGAGAGCGTCTGCAAAAGGCAGGCTGGGAAGAGAATCGGTCGATTTGGACTCGAGAATTGTGTCGACGGATTGATACAAAGTATGGTAGTGCAGCAAAGCTGTTTGCTGTCGTGGGTGTGAGCGCAGAGACGATAAAAGCTATCAAGGGTATCTTGCTTCCAGCCGGAACCACAGACCTCATCGACCTCTGAGTAGCAGATTTCATATGTCGTGTACACAGTCTTCTTCTCTCAGCATCATCGAGACGAGATCGTTCGAGTGATTCTGCAGCAATGCTGCACCGTATCCTATACAGACTTGACTCACGAGCTCTGCCTTCTGACGTTGGAAGCCAGCCACGAGAGAATCGTACTCCACCCCTGGATGCGAAACCAGAAGGGACTGTTGACTCAAGACCGACAGATGAAGCAAGGCAGGGAACATCTCCATATCAGCACCAGGTCGAAGCACATACAACCACCTGATCATAGCCCTCGTCTCTGCATGGACCTCGCAATCGGTACTAGCATATTTGGAGTCTTTGGCTAGTCTTTGCTTTGTGCAATGAGCGAGGAGGGCAGTTGTGCAGTCGACGTGGCAGGTTGCTATATCGTCTTGAAAGCGATTGTCAGACAAGGCGGCACCATAGCTCAACAATTGTGTGATGAAGAGATAGTGGGCTGTAGGACAGTGGTGCCAGGCATTGGAAAGCCATTGCGAGAGCTGATTTCCTTGTGCGGAAAGGCCGTCTTCTTTCGTCGACGCATGAAATACGTCCGCATCGTGATAAGATATGGTATCAGCGACCGTTGGTGAGAATTCCGCTCGTAAGCAATTGAGATGCAAGGTTTGTGCGCTCGGCTGAGCCACAGCCTGTCTTTTGGCAATGTTGCTGGTGACTTCTCCAAGCGAGTACGAGGGTAATCGTTTCCGTGTCTCAGAGACGGGGACAGAGTCGAGGACTGCGCTTGGCGTGGTGGCACGAGTCGAAGCATTATCAGAGTGGAAGGCGCAATCGCCTATGGAAGAGGCAGCTACTTGTACGGCAGCGCAAGAGCTTTCTGTCGCGATTGCGCTGGTCTTGGCTGCCAAAGCGTCTCGAATCCTATGTATCGGCGACTGGATTGGGAATCCAGACAGAAAAGTCGCGGTGTAGCCAGATGAGAGGGATGCTTCAGGTGTCGAAGGCGAAGAGTGACGGGCAAGGGGACATACTTGATCTATCGCAATTGACGGAGATGCAGACTTGTGCGCGCAGGATTGTTGGCCGTCCAAGCCGACATGTATATTTGTGCTCGGAGGTGCTGTCGCTGGCAGTTCTGGCAGTCCCTGTTGAGGCTCAAGGGCAACAACTGGTGGTAATGAGAGCACTTCGTCTGGCCCCTGAGATGCAATTACGGGACCTGGCACAGTGTTTGGTTCGTAAGGTGGAGGAGGTTGCGGTTCGGAGGGGTCTTGTATTTCTTTCTGATTCCTCTCGGTCCCATTAAGTCCATCTGCAACAGCCTTGTCTCCAGCTTCTAGCCATCCTTGTTCCAACCACATGTTCCTACATGCTGAGCGGCCTCCAGGATAGAAGCCTTTTAGGTCAATCGAAGGAGTGATCATTGCATGTCCGTCCGGCAGTATGTTGGATACGTGCTGGATTGCTACCTGTCTCGATTCATCCTGGTTGGCATATAGGTGGAAGGTGGACGCCTCAGAGAGTGACTTGAGTTTGCGAAGCAAAACCATAGCTTGTGGCACTACATTCGATCTGCACTGATATTCGGGCATTATAACATCACTGGTGTGAGGCCCGAGGTTGAAAGATGCGTGCAAGAGTTTGCACTTTCCAGATTGAGTATCACTGGGCATGTCGAACAGGGACGGCAAAAGCTTGTTGTCCAGATCCGCGTAATCAATGACAGTACATTGCAGTTGCAAAACATTTGCTGGAACGATCATGAACATAAGACGGCCCTGTCGGCGAGTCTTCTTTCTGACTGGCGACACTCGAATACGGATAGTCAAGGTCACGAACAGCTCATGGGTATCTTCGTTCATGCCCACCCAGAGTCTTAGCAGATCACCACAACCATTCCGATCCAAAGGTTGGCCGAGTGAATCCTGATGTTCGGTGGAATTGTTCTTGAAGATGGCGACAACGGGACAATCTGCTATAATCCATGACAAAGGCCCAGTCGTGCTGAGTTTGCCGGACAGGACATCTATATCGGCTTGAGTAGCCATTATCGGTTATAACCAGCTAGAATCAAGTACAAAGGTCAGCAGGAGGGCGTTCAACGAATAGTAGGAATACTCGTCTCCCGCATCTGTCAAGAGACGGAGATGCGTAACCCACCCACCCAGGCTTCTGTTGTATTGAGTAGCCTTGACTCTTTTCGTGTCGGCGACTGTGCGCACGAGATGGACTTTCGCAAGCACTGCCACGGGTATCTGCACTGGTCGGGGGCCACGCTTGCAAGCAATCCAAGGAACGGGACCACCGACACGACAGACTTTCTCAAGACTGCAGCGACGTGTTCGGGTTCGATTCGGACAGCAGACAAGGGGGGCGCGCTCGCGGTTGGGCGTTACTGGTGGCAGGCTTGACAGTGTCGCGTCTTGAGGTGTGCGTCGGCGGCTGTCTCGTGTTGATGAGTAGTGAATGAACGATAACTAGTATAGCGACGCGAGAGTCGAGTCTGCGCGATGTTGAGTATCGACAATAGGATGCGATGTTGGAAGGTTGTCGTCACCGTCCCCGTCGAGCTTTGGATGATGGAAGAGGAGCTTGTCGCCAATTCACGTGATGCCAAGACTTTCTAAAGTGGATGCCCTCCTTCCTTTGTTTGGAACGACTATTACGCGCTGACAGTCCAAGGAACAAGATAGAGCGTAACAATTTGTTCTGTAAAGAGTCTCTTCGAAACGTTAATCATGTTTCCTGCATAAGAAAGATCTATACACCACAATTGAAGAAAGCCACCTGCACAGTAACATCATCCCTCAACTCTCTCGATGTTGGCGCACTAGCTGCCAACCTCCCAGCAATCAATTCCTCATGATTACCACCAAAAGCATTCCTCATCAAATGCACAGCAACGTTGTTGTCTTGAGTTGTCGTTCTTTCTTCCTCGAATTTCTCATTCACGCCTTTCTCGAATTTGCTGAAATCAAAGGCAGCATAAGTGGGTTGTGGGTTGCTGGTGATGGGTTTCCCGGACTGCACATCTAGCCATGCGCCCACGAGATTGACGGCTTGTTGACTGGATAGCATATCCCACAACCCATCTGTTGCTACGATGAGGAAAGAAGGTGTATCAGCATCAACAACAGTACTAGTTACGACCGGCTCTGCAGTAATATACGGCGGAGTGATAGCTCTATCCACTGATTTCGGCAACCCTGGCGCAGAGAACTTTTGCTTGAGCTCTTTTTGCAAATCTTCAGACCATTTCCAGCGGCCATCGCCAAAAGCGCGAGAAACCATTAGACCCAGCACTCGTCCATTTTTGACAACATCTTCCTCGCCGGGATGTTCGCGATGAATTTTGGCGATTTCGTGGACGTTGCTGCCGGTTTGGTCGGTGGAGAGGGGGATTGCTGTCCAAGTGCCATCGTGATTTTTCTTTCCGAGGACGGCTCGAGAGTCGCCGGTGCAAGCTACATGTAAAGTGCTTGTTACGGGATCAAATAAAGAGAGTAAAGCGCATGAACCAGCAAAAGCTGGGAGTAATTTTTGCATCTTTTGTTGTAGGGGTGTTGTACTTTCAGAGGTTTGGCGTGCTGTTTCGATGATTGAGCTGTCGAGGTCCATGAATACTTTTGTGATGGAGTGTTGAGTTGATTCTTGATATCCAGACTGTGTTTCAAAAGTGAGTTTGAGTTGTGAAAGATATTGCTGTACGAGAGGCAAAAGCTGCTTCTCTAGCAGATCTGCTGTTTGCCATCCTGCATGTCCGTCGAAGACAGCCCAAGCCATCCATGGTTTACCATCATTTCTTGGTGAGGGTAGTTTGCCATGCACAAATCTATCCTCACACACGCTGTTGGAAGCCAGTTGTGCACCATCATATCTCTGTATGCTAGAAACGCCTTTCACCGGAAAGGAAAACGCTTCTTGCGATAGCATTTTGGTGACTTCCTCTTTCGAGAAACCGGGTGTCTTGGTTTTGGGCTTGGGTCCTGGTATCTCTAGCAGTAGTGCATCATCCCTGGTGGTTGTAAAGTGCCAGGCCGCTATTCCAGCAAGAACGCTAGCGGTGATGGTATATGTCGCACGCTTGACGACGGTCTGTGACGAGTAGGACCTTTTCGTTAAGGGATGAGGTCGAACAGGTTTTCCAAGCACACGACGAATGTGTGGTCGGGCCACCCGCCATGATTGCATTTTTGCAAAATATCGTTAGACGGGTGAGAGAAGCTAGGAAAGACACGAAAGGAAACATAGAGGCGAAGAGTGAAGGAAGCAAAAAACGAGCTGGACCTAACTACCAAGGTCACATGAAACACTGTAACATGAGATGGTTGACTGATAATCTGCAGCTGCAACTGGTCACGCGACCAAATCGGGAAGGAATCCTTTGCGGAGATTCGAGCTTCGAACGTCGATCCGGTCGCACCATATTTCTACACTTGACCGGACCTTTATCGCCAAAGACCCTACCAACTATGCGTTCTTTTACTGAGGCAGCAGATGTAGATGACCCTTTGCTATGACTATGAGGATGGGGATGAGTTCTGTACTGCCATGCTGTCTAGATAGCACCTTCCTAGTTCGGCCATGAAGTGTGGAGATTGAGCCATAGCTACTCCTCATCCATTCTACGCCCATATCAGAACTTGATACTGTCATCGATCAAAGTCCACTCCAAATCATACATGGCCGAGCCTGCAAGATATAACAAATGATTCGAAGGACTGCAAAGAGCGTCAGACGTAGCGCGACTGCTTGGCTCACTTTCAATACCGTCTTGAGCCTATTCAGACAACATGGCACGACACTCAGCCATAACAGATGATATTCCAAGATATGACTTAACATGCAAACAGTCTACAGTAACAATAATACCCAGTTCCACCACCAACAAGCCTCTACGGGAAATAAAGACCCTTGTTCAACGGCAAATACGGTATCCCCATATTCTGGCGATACAACACAACCATAGCATCCCGATCATAGTACTCCTGAGGCATTCTGAAAGCCTCCAACATGTGATACTTGACAAACCCAGCTCTACGGCCATACCCACTGTTCCACATGTCGTCGAGAAGATCTGAGCATGAGTCCGCCATCCAGACTCTGACTTGCTTGTACTTGTCCTGGTCTGTTGTGGTGGTATCAGTCGCATGTTGGAAATCTAGATAGCGGCCCCATTTCTGTATCTGCGGGACGGTTGATGGTGTTTCGAGAAGGGCACGATATCTGTCCATGGCTGTTTGGAGTAAGTCCAGTATCTTGGATTTCATGATTCGAAGGCGTCCTATGTTACCGGGTGCGACCTCCTTCTTGGAGGAAGGGGAAGTGTCGTGAGCTACTCTGGTGTCTTTGAACATGAACTTGAGTTTGATGTGATTGATATTGCCACCCAAGACGTGTAGAAAGTCGAAAAGTGATTCCACATTGCCCAGAGAGATTTGAGGCAAGAACACTGGATCAAAGTCCCAGCCGACCAACACCTCGAAGGTGATTTGCTTGGGCGAATCTAGGGTGTGGAGGCGTGCCATGTGGTTAGGGTCGAGAAGGATGTTCTCCACAAAGCTATGCGCATTCATGCATGGAACAGCATCGTATACGTTATCGGTAGGATACTCAAACGGCGTGAGTCTCCAATAGTCAAACTCAGCATGTGGGTCGGTATAATATGCCGGAGCTATCTGGTTCTCAGATTTGGTAATGTCGATTGACTCGAAATCAGGAATCAAATGTCGCTATATCATTTTCTTGATTTCGTATGGAAGCTTTGATCTGATCCTGGCCTCCAGTTCGATTTCGTTGACTCTTTCCTCCTGATATTCTTGTTGCCAGGGTTCCAAAGTCGCGGGATTAATTGCCGTCAGAAAATCGTACTCTTCTAGAGTATTGATCATTCGCATGTGATGCTTCTTGTCTGGAATAGACGAAGTCATGATTACGGATATGGTGTAGTATATTGGAGTCGACGGTATCTAGGAGCGACGTTATTGTGCTTTTAATGGTGAGGTCGAGTTTCTTGTAACAAAGAAGATTGCCAGATCCGGTTGGCAGGGGAGGGGGTATGTCCGCTTGAAGTGGTGTTTCTTTGAGAGCGATGTAACAAAGGTGTTTGGCTCAATGTGATCCGCATTGGATCATCACGAGTCTGGATGCCTCACGTTCATGATGGCTAGCCATAATTCCTCGCATATCCGCCCGAGAGCTACGGATCTTTCGAGTAGAGGTACACCAAAATTCATCTCCATCTCTTCCTCATCTATCCAGTCAATCTTATACGTCCCTCTGGCAAGATCTTGCAAGCTCCCAACAAAGACACCCCAGAACGCTTTAGAGATATGCCGCTCGAGTTCAGTGGCTACAGGAGTCACAGGCATGATAGCCTCCAGCTCAGCCGGTACAGTGAAGAAGGGCTGTAGCTTGACGGTCTTTCTGGCTTCTTCGCTGGACATGCTCTGGAAATGGGTGGCTAGCAGAAGCAAATTGGCAAGGCTCGATCTGTCTGGCGGTAGCGAAACCTGAACGATAATCTTTCCCATCTGCTTGCACAGTTCAGTGGTCGCGGCGTCACAGAGCCACTGATCCAGGTGGACATTTTCTGTACGTGTGAGTCGACTAGGCAGGGGAAGCAAAAAGGTGTTCTCGCGGAAGTAAAGCTTGCTGCCCTCAGTACGAAAGAGTCTCGAGGATTGCGTGGTCTCGGGAGGTCTTTGATTGACTCTTTTACTCAGATCGAAGGGCTTAGAGCTTGTTACCGCGATTTTGCAAATCAGCAGTTGCAGTTCAGTGGGAAGCCTTGAGAATGCTTGAAAGCTCGGAGGTTGTGATTGCAAGGCGTTCGAGCCGGAGTTGGCGCTTTGATTCAGAGAAAGAGTGGACAGCATAGCCTCCAGTCCAATGCACGGCGACTGGTTCATATTCTCATCCGGATACGAGTCCGTTGATTGGAGTTGACAATTGATATAGTTTCTGAGAATGACGTTGAGATGGAAAACTGGCTGCCTTGGTATTGTACGCTGAGCTTCGAGCGCAAAGGAAGACAGTCAGGTCTGCCTTCTTCCGACTGCAACTGGTTAGCAACGGGCGCTGAGAGATGTTATTGACAAAGAAAGGACGATCATCGAGGTATCGGCAAACCTCTCTTTGTTCTTGCCAGACTGAAAGCGGAAACAGCAACCGAGTCCGTCTTTGACAATCGACACATCATCCGACAGTAAAAGAACAATCATGAGGCCAACATTTCAAGTCTGCTACACTCGAGAGGAGAAGCGTGAAGTCTTGAAGCTCAAGAAACAGTGCAGTATCAGGATTTCGTGCTTATAGAGTTGGCCTTCAAGGTCGTTCGCTGGTAGCCTGCATTATGGCCTGAACAATGGCCTCATAGAAACAAAGTAGTCGTGATGCTTCCCGGCTGGAGCGAACATGCGACATTTGTAAGCAATGGTCACAAGAGGCTTGTGAGCAAAGGCGAGAAGAAACATGGGTGATAGCGACTGGTAGTGAGATATTGAGTTCCAGACAAGTCAATGTCTGATACCGCAGCACATAGCTGAGGGTAACGTGGCAATGCGACTGTGTTCGATTCTTTATTGTTGTTCTTAATTCCTTGATGCAACACGTGGCTCGGTAAAATGCACCAGCACCTTCTAAAAATCCTCTTCCGGAAACTCCTGCATGCGCCGTGATATATTGGGTCAACGTGGACCGGCAATTATGGGTATCTCAAACTGCTTTTCTTCTATTTTCCACTTAAGGCTCGAGGGGCTTACTCTCGTCACGAATGCCCTTCATGCTCTTGAAGTACTGAGCACCGTCGACCAGTCTGCGCTCGTCGTTTGAGCGAGAGTTGACGAAGTCGGGGTAGAAGAGGGACAACTCGACGGAGCCGTTCACGATGGCATCGACAGCCTCAACGCCCTGCATGAACGAGTGGTCCTGGTTGCCGACCTCGTAGCGCCAAGCGCCGAAACGACCACGAGAGTAGATGTCCATGTCCTTGAGCTTGGGGAGAAGCTCCTTGAGGACACCCTCGCGCTCGAGCGAAGGAGTGGGGTAACCGTGGTCGAACTTGCGGTGGTAGGTCGAGACGATCTCGTCCTTGGGCTGGAGCATCTCGGTGTTGACAAGGCCCTGGATACAGTCCTTGAGGAGGTTCTCGGAGTCAACGGGCTTCATGGAAGACTCGGAAACCTCGAGCATGATGCTCCAGTAAGGACCCTCGTTGAGGCCAGTGTTCTCAGGAGCAGAGCCGTCGGCGAGCTGCATGGTGGCGAGCTTCTTGGTAGCAACGGGCTGGTTGTGAGGAGAGTAGTTGGAGAAGATGGTGGCGCGGTAGAAGGGGCAGTCGTTCTCGGGGAAGTAGAGCCAGCACTTGTCGCCAATGCGCTCGGGGCGGTGGCCACGGATACCGACACCGATAACGTGGGTGCTGCTGTAGAACAGACCCAGAGAGAGCTGGTGAAGGTCGTGGTTGCCCATGGCCTTGGTAAGGAAGTCAACCGACATGGTCGAGATGAGCTTGCCGTACTTGATGGTGGTGCCATCCTTGAGCGAAACAGTGTGGGCATCGGCATCGACCTTGGTGACAGTGGCGTGGTCGCCGTACATGGTCTTCTCCTTGGGGAGAGTGTTGGCGACGGCAATCCAGATACCACCGGTACCACCTTCGGCAGGGAAGCGGAAAGTGGCGTTGGGGCCCCAGTTACCGGCGGTCTTGTTCAAGATGACGTTCTTGGTGACGGTCTTGAGGTCGGGAGCAGCGACACGCTCACCGAGCCACTGGCACTGCATCTTGGTGGTAGGGACGGCCCAGACCTTGTAGTTGTAGGGGCGCATGAAGAGGTCGGCAATACCCTCACCCATCATTCTGACGATCCACTCGTCAAAGTCCTTGGGCTTTGTGTTGGAGACTCTGGCCTCCATGGCGGCGTCGATCATGCCGTCAATGCACTTGACCTGCTCTTCCTTGGGAAGCATGGAGATGTTGTTCTGGAAGGGGTAGGGGACCCATTGCTCCTTGCAGCGGACGTAGGAGATTCTCTGGTGGGTGTACCAGTCGGTCTCGTTGGGGAGGGCCTCGTTGATGCAGTCGTCAAAGTACTTGTAGTGCGAGAAGATGACGTGGCCGCCGACATCGTAGAGCTGTCAATTACTGTCAGCGCCGCTCAAATCGGTCGAGAAATTTTTGTCAAGCTACTCACGAAACCCTCAGGGGTGACATCGGTCGAGGCAAGACCACCGGGAATGTCGTTGGAGTCGACGATCATCCATGACTGGTCGTTGAGCTGGTTCAGACGCTTTGCGGCACCGAGACCAGTCGGGCCAGCACCAATGACGAGAACGTCAACCTCACTGTGTATACTTGTCAGCAGAGTTGAGGTGGCAACGGCTCGTATTCGAAGCTCACATTTGCTTGGACATTGTGGTGGGAGTGTGAAAGAAGGATTAAAGGAATTAGAGGCGCAACAACAAGAGACAGAGCAACGAAAGAGGGTATCACTGGAGAGCAAAGAGGCAAGAGCGAGCGTCGACTGGACTCTTTTTAAAAGTGATTGCTACGATTGGGGAAAAGGAGGTGAATCGCCGCTCCCAATACTTGGCGGGCAGTCGCAGGCAAGAGGGTCCGGCCTCAGCACGCGGCATGCCCGCGCTCGCCGCCCTCAAGTTTCAACATCTCAGGTCCTTGCATGCACTAGACCCGCCCCGCCATCCCGAATCCAGACTTTCCATCAACCATCACATCCCATTCCAGATGACCGCCATACAGCAACACAGCCAGATCTACCGTCTGTCAGTTGTGCGCGGCTCAGATGTGTCGAGTCAGTCGTGGCGCTGGGACAAATCTGACAGAGAGGGTGCAGCAGCCAACAAATCTCTGAGAGAGTGTACAGCCACCATCTCCGCGCGGCCAGCTTGCATGCCGAACAAACAATCTTTGACACTTTGCTGTGGCATCTTCAGAGTCAAGTTACACAAGTCCATGCAATCTTCAAGATGATCAAGCTCGGTCAAGCTTCGTTCAGTGCTGCAATTGACCACTCTCGGGTCCATTCACTGGAGAAGCGTGTTTGCATTGATTGGATCAGATGTTGCTGTAGATAGTCAGGAGAAGGAGATAGATTGTGCCGCACCGCATGGATTGAGCGTGTACCACGACGCGGCTACAGAGGCGGCAAAGATGGGCAAGCTGCGGAACTTAACACATAGCTATGACAGCGGCAGGTTCACGCAAACAATTGCACAGCGTTCGGCGCTGAAACGTGAAATATTCGGATCGTCGTGGTATCGCCGGTGTTGCAGGGTGATAGAGTGGATGTGATTGCGTGTCCCGAAGTTCTGCTCAGCGTGTCAACGGTTTCGAGAGGGCGGCTCCACTTGCACAGCAGCGGCCTTCCAAGCTTTTGTTACGATGCAATCAAGGGGTTGCTGGCCGCAGACATCAAAACTTGTCCCATCCGCGCAACCCAAATTTCCACCCGATCCTTCTGCCATCCATTCTTTGTCCCTCTTCGCTCCGTGTAAGCTGTCCGCTGGTCCATCACCGTCCAGTGCACCGATCGAACAGACTCGTACCCTCGACACCCCACGTTTCGCGCAATGGAGAAGGAAAGAACCTCTGGCGAGGTCGAGAGACCTGAGCAGGCCGAGCCTGTCCTGCCCATCGTCAACCCGGCGCTCGAGAAGCACGCTCCTCCTCAGAGCAGCATCCACCCCGCCCTCTATGTTGTGTGAGTCGCGCCCTCTTGTTTCCAGGCGCCGACAGAAGCTGATGGCGTGCGCGCAGTGTCTGGATTGCCATGAGCTCCAGTGTCATCCTCTTCAACAAGTACATTCTCGACAAGAACAAGCTGAACTTCCGTGAGTCTTCTGTCCAAGCAACCACAAGCTCGCACAAGCTCATGGTCTCATAGAATTTCCCATTTTCCTCACAACATGGCATCTCGGATTTGCAACCATCTGCACCCAGATTCTCGCTCGTTTCACCACAGTCCTGGATTCAAGAAAGAAGGTCCCTATGAACGGCAGAGTCTACCTCAGAGCCATTGTACCCATTGGTGTCTTCTTCTCTCTGTCGCTCATCTGTGGTAACCTCACCTACCTCTACCTCTCCGTCTCCTTCATCCAGATGATCAAGGTATGAAAGACTACGCTTCTCTCCGGGCGAGCGGCAACTGACATGTCTACAGGCCACTACCCCCGTCGCCGTCCTGATCACTTCCTGGGTCATGGGTCTTTCCCCTCCCAACATGAAGACTCTCGGAAACGTGTCTTTCATCGTTCTTGGTGTCATCATTGCCTCGTTCGGCGAGATTCAATTCGTCATGATCGGTTTCCTTCTCCAGGTCGCTGGTATCATCTTCGAGGCCATTCGCTTGACCATGGTTCAGCGCCTTTTGTCTTCTGCCGAGTTCAAGATGGACCCTCTGGTTTCTCTCTACTACTTCGCCCCCGCCTGCACCATCATGAACGGAGTTGTCGCTTTGATCGCCGAGGTCCCCTCTATGACCTGGGCTGACTTTGACCGTGTCGGTTACTTCACTCTACTGCTCAATGCCATGGTCGCTTTCGGTCTTAACGTCTCGGTCGTTTTCCTGGTACGTGTTTGGTTTTGTACTGTTCACGCACCGTAGCTAACAATTCCTACAGATTGGCCGAACCTCCTCCCTCGTCCTTACCCTTTGCGGTGTCCTCAAGGACATTCTCCTCGTCGTTGCATCGATTCTCATCTTCCGCGACCCCGTCACACCTCTTCAATTCTTCGGCTACTCGATCGCCCTTGGCGGCCTCGTTTACTACAAGCTTGGAGCCGATGCCCTCAAGGAATACGCTGGCGGTGCTGGTCGCGCCTGGGCTGATTACGGTGCCCGACACCCCGCCCTCAGAAAGCTCATCGTCTTCGGTGGTGCGCTCCTTGTTCTCTTCCTCCTCCTCGGCTCCTTCAGCTCTTCCCTGCCTGTCGACCCCAAGCAATATGTTGGCAACAAGTACACTGGCTTCTTCGGCAACAGCGGCGCATGAAAATCTTCAAAAGAGCTCGGTTCATAGCGAGGGGACAAGATTAATTCTTGCGCGCTTGGAGCAGGTCTCGACGCTGCGGACCAAAAAGAAACACTATAATACTGTGAATGACTATTGGGTTGCGAGGTGGGCCTCGGTCAAAGGGCACCTCACAAATAGAAGCACGCGATGCGCGAACCTTGGAGTTTTGTTTTTTCTATACCATGTTACGAAAGCCATCAGAAAATACCATCATATTCAAACTTTCATCACCACTCGAACTCTTACAGAAAGTTTACGACTGTTTTGTCCGTTGTTCAAAAAACAGTTTTGCGGCAACCGTCAAAAAGAGCAAGATCGATTCAAGCTCCAACGTCAGGCTTCCTTCAAGGTTTCGTGCGAGAAACCTGGCAAACAGCCGAGGGGCGGGCGCAAAAGTCAAAAGTCGGATAACCCCAAAAGGAAGAAGCTTGATCGCTTTCCTCGGAACTCGACGCGCGTTTTGAGCATGTCCATCTCATCTCTTTTGCTTGCAAACATTTGCGCTCGAAGAAACATGCTATCATCTCCGCAATTTGAATGGGCTGGGGGGAAAAGCCGCATCAGCAGGCCAAATCTCGGTGGCTCTTTCTCTATGCAACAACTTGTAATTGCACTCATCCTCCGCGGTCGGGCGACAATTTATCGGAGTTGTTGGGTGAGAATGGGAGATTTATTTTGCGGCTCTGCTTGATGAAAGTGTACTAAGCGTCATAGATACCATGCCATTATTGACCGATCTTTTTGTATTTTCCCACCAGTTCTCACGCGCAAGGAAAGAATGACTTGGAGCTGTGGTTTGCGGAAAGCGAACAAAGGTCAAAAATGAACCATCCTCGAAAGTCCGGATGGCGAACGAGAAAGCAAGTGGCGTGGAAGTCGTGGAAAGATGGCTAATTTCCACCCTTTGTGGTTATTGCAACATTTTTTTTTTGGTATATGAAACCAAAGGTAAGATGGTGACATGACTAGAGGTGTTGTGTTTCAGGTTCATTTGCTTGTTTCTCTATTCGCTGTCGGGAGGGGTTTGACTGTCACTCTTGCGGTCCTTGCAACTTGTTGTCGAAAGGCAGTGTCATGCTGGGTTGAGTAGGATACAGGAAGTGCCTGCTGTGATTGACAACAGCATCATTCTGATTTGAGTAACGCTCAAGAGGGCTGGTTGCTCGACGCGCTCTCGCTGGAAAGAGTCCGAGAAGTATATGCATCGTATCTCACCAGGGACCGTCTCAAAGGGCAGCACGATACAGCACGCGACAGGCATGGTAACCAAGAACTTTGCATGATCAAAGATCAAAAACTATCAAAAGAAGAATCAAAAAGAAAAAAAGTCAAGAAGAAAACAACAGCAAATCGGCCCCAGACCACGTTCGACCCCTCAAAGATATCAAGTAAGCATCGCAAATAACAGAGCAGGTCCAAAGTCCAGCACCGCCCGCCAGAGTCAGGCGCCCTTGCTTGATGGCAGAATGCAGTTGGACATGAACTCGCCGAAGCCTTTCAACTGGCTTCTCTCTTCTTTTACAACATCGATTTGCTGCCTGTGATTCATCTCCAATGTCTTCGCTTCCGCCATGTCCTTGCGCGCATTTTGTAACGTCTTCGAGGCGCGATTGTTCTTCTCGTACGCCAGCTGAACATGCTGTCTTGCAGCCATGTACCACTTGTCCTTGATTGGTTTGTGCTCGCCTTGATCCAGTTCTCCCTCTGCCACGAGTGCGTCGAGCTTTTCCTGGAAAACTTCCTTTCTCTTCAGATCTGCCATGGTGGCCTGCTGTTCCTTTTGCGACTCTTGAACTTTGCGTTCGATCTTAGGGATGCTGCTGTGAAGCATTCTCAAGAGTTCTTCTGCTTCCTTCAGCTCCTTCTCTCTGTGGAGGTCTGGGCAGCCTTTGCAGGCTTTCCAGGCTGCGAAGAGATGGTCGCTCTTAGAGCGGAACGTTTCGAGGCTAGGCTCTTTGCTAGGGAGACCTGCAGCCGCTGTAGTGCTTTGGAGGCTGTTTTTTTGCTCCATCTTCGCCGGCCCGGTAACGCCTAAGACTTGCACAGGAGTAAGCTGCTTGCTAGTTAGCCATCGGTCTCAGATGCGGAAAGTTTGTTCCTATACACATACCTGCTGCAGGCTGGTTCTTGCCTTCTTGTTCTGCGTAGGAGTACTGACAGGCGAGCTGCCAGAGATCTGTCTCTTGACACTACTTGTTCGCTCTGCAGGTACCTTTACCAGTAGTGGATGTTCTTGCGGTGTTTGAGGCATTCTTGCCGGGTAGTCGTAGGCTGGCTCTTTCGGACCACTTACTCCTCCGATCCAGTACTTTGTAGGAGTTGTGTTCACTTCTCGGCAATGTGGACACTTTTGGAAGTCGCCGTTGCCGATGGTCTTGAGGTCTGATTTCTTCCACCACCTGTTGCACCCGCCTTTGTCGCAACGCAGTAGTTCGGGCTTGACTTCTGCTGGCTTGCTTTCTGGTGTTTTGACTTCAGAGGAGATAAATTCCATCGACGATGTCTGTGGCCAATGTGAGGAAGATGACAGGAGGTAAGATAAGAGCCAGGCGGAAAAGTGATGTAGGGCTGAATGCCGAGGGTAAGAAGCCTTTAGAGAGTTTGGAGCCGGCAATGCCTATGAAGCCGACGACGGTAGGTTAGAAGCTGAGGGAGAAGGATTGAGGAGAAAGGCGAGAAGACAGAATGGGAAGGTGGGGTTAGAAGGCAGGGTGGAAGGTACTGACAATATTGAGGATATCCAGAAAGGTGCGAGGGTCAGGAAGGCAGCTGCTCGTCGTAGGTAGAGGCGAGGTATGAAAAGGAAGGAGCAAAGCTGGAACTGAGCCTATATGAGCGAAAGCATTGAGTAGTATCTCTCAGCGTCTGCTTGGTAGCGGTCTTGCTTTGTGGGGTGTCGCTGGTTCACGAGACCTGCAGACGGGAACAAACAGGTGTTCGATTTGACAAGCAATCGTCCATAGGCTACCAGAGCAGGTGAAGACTCACTGCGAGCTTTCACGACTTGGTAAGCCAGTCTTGCGATGAAAAATTTGCGTCTCACCAGGAAACTGCTTAGAACAGCATGAGCTCGATTTGCTCAGCAAGCGATTATGAGAACCAGTGTACACTGGAGCAGGTACGGCCAACAGCTCTTCGTTCGTACGGGTGGATGGTTTGCAGGCTGGTGGGGTGTTTTGCAGGGGCCGATATGCAGGTACCCTTTTGCTCACCGCTCGCGTTGTAACCATCAGGCCTATTCTCTTTCGGTTCCGTTGAGTTGGTGAATGTAGCAGGCGTGAAGTTGATGTCTGGATATTCTTTCGGAGCGCTGAGTACAGCATTCGGCCTGCTCCTTCCCCTTGGTCGCAAGCACATGTCAGACGCTGACGCACAAGCTCTTTCCTTTGAGATCCCAGAATTCTGTTCATCGTCTTTGTCCCCTTTGGTACCTTTGGTTCGTCCGTCCACTTTCAATGCTGCTCGAGAATAAATTCGCTTTCACCGCTGTCATCAATATCGCCAATTGCCCCACCTAAGACACCTAGGTCACCCACGATCATGAAACCTGCTCTTATCAAGAAGTGGATTGACAATCTGTTCCCAGCTCAGGACGATTCAACAACATGTACGACCACGACTTCCACAAGCGCCTGCTCTCTGGGGACGACGAGTCCTAACTCCACCATCTCATCACTCTGTCTACCTCCTTGCAACACCCATCAACTCGAAGAGTCTATCACGCCTTCTTCCAGCTCCGGACAAGTCTCTCGAAATGCTTTGTTCCGCGGTCGATTTCAACATGAGGAGACTGGCTCACTTCATAGGCCTCGTGCGTCCGAGTCGGCAAAAGACCACAAAGTCAAGGCACAGGAAAGCCAGAATGAGTCTTCGGTGGTCCATAACCATAAGCTCCTGATTGGATCATCACCACTTGGCTCTCAGGTTGAAGCAGAGTCTACGAGGTGGACCGTGGACGAGTTTTCCATTCCTCCACAACTCAACCTTCGATTGCACGATTATGAGTCTTGCAACCTTTTATGGCTTCGTCCAAATCTGGAGGGCCAGAAGGTGGCAGGAGCATCGCATCCCTTTCACCACACTCATTACGATGCCGCAGGCGTCACCACCAGATCTCTTGTGGTATTCATCGCTGCGGCGTGTCTGTCCGAGGAATTTCAATACTTCAAACCCGCTGGTATCGGTGCATTCTTCAACAAACACTCAACTTTGAACATCTCCGATTCTTTCAACATGACATACCAGTTAGGAAAATCCCGTTCTGGAGCTCGCGGCCTGGTGCCACACCTTACAGCGGCGAAAAGTACGCTCCAAGCTGTCCGCACTGAAATCGTTCCAGAGAGGATACAAACTATGCGAGAGGTTGCCTTGCGCTATGGCTGGACAGAGATAGATGTCCAAGCTGTGGCGCGCTTCAATCTCGTCGTTGCAACCGATTGCCAGGCCTTGTTAGATGAGATAAGCAGCTGGAAGTCAAGCCATTACCTTCGAAGGTCGTTGGATGTCGGCGAATCCGGAGTACAAGATCTTTTGATTGATCTCCTAGATCAGATCGAAAAGCTGTCGAAGCTCGGCATTCAGGTGGTGTGGTCCCGTGTCAGCGAGAGATGGAATAGGCCTGCCAAGAAACTGGCAGCTGATGCAGTCATTGGACATTGTGTGAGGCTGGAAGGGAGAAAACAATCACGTATCTCAGAACTGTATTGTTAGCAGAACGGATTTCCTAAGAACATAGAAAATGATTAAGTTGCGAACCTCCGCCTCAAACACTGGAGCTGAAATCAGAGACTACCGGAAGCAAGAACTAGTGTTGAAGGAAGAGCTCGGCGCATAGCTCAGGAGTGAATCGACTGATACACAAAAGTCTTGAAACTTGGGCTGCTCCAGTAAAGATTCAGAAAGGTGGTTGGTATACGTGCAAAGTGGCTGGAATCTGACGTGGATGGATTGGTTGTTTTGAGATTCTCCGGTATCAGTGCTTGCAGCCCAATCGGAGTAGATACCGATGTCAAGATAGACGGCATGGTATGCTGGGTGACCCTGTCAGATAGTTTTCTAACACAAGATAAGAAGACAATCACGCACAACAGCAGTATTATCTAGACACTGGGATCTTTCGGATCTGAAAAAGATCTCTTTGTCATTCCTGACTGTTTTTAAGGATTGATATCGGATAGTCCCGTGTCGAGACTTTCGAAATGTTCGAAGCAAGATACCAGGGTATCTCTTGAAGGCACCGCACGTTTGAACCAGCGAAGACCTATTCTTGTCGGAAGACAATAATCACATCAATCGAGTTTCTACAGTGCGACAACCATCAATGATATTTGTATTGTATAAAGAACGATTCGCTGGAATATCTGTCGCTTTGTAAGTCAACATCACGTCTTGCGGATGAGCATGAAGCCTTCCAAGTTTCGGCGATAGATCTGGTTTATCTCGGCAAAGATAAGGATGCCCATAAACCAGAGAATAATGACATCATTTAATACACGATCGCGCAGTCCAGATACAAAAACCTGGGCTGGTCCAGCTCACAAACAGCAGCAGACTCTCTGACAATCACAATCTTCACATCATGTCAAAACCTACCGTGGCCGTCATCGGTAGCGGGTGGGCCGGCTTTGTCTTGTCGCAACAACTGAACGTCGCAAAGTACAATGTCAAGATCATATCGCCCGTCCGGACAATACAATATACACCATTGCTTGCGAGTGCAGCTTGTGGTCTGTTCAACTTTCGACTCGCTGAGGAACCTGTCCGTCGTCGCAGCAGACCTAATGTTCAGTATTACAAAGCGATTGCCGTGAACATCGATCTAGAGAAGCGCATCATCAAGTGCAAGCCATCGGTGTCAGAGTTCTGGAAAGACCAGGAGTACGATATCTCGTATGACAAGATTGTGATTGCACCTGGTTGTGTTATTCAAACCTTTGGCACGCCTGGAGCTCTCGAGCATGCGTTGTTCCTGAGAACCACCAATGATGCTCGCCTCATCCAACAGAGGATACTAGAGATTCTTGACGCGGCTTCGTTACCTGACGTCACTGAGCAACAGCAGAGAGATATCCTCACGATCCGCGTCGTTGGTGGAGGAGCCATTGGTATCGAAGCCACAGCAGAGCTTTACGATCTCTGGGACCAAGATATGAGACATCTTTATCCTCACCTCGACGGCAAGCTTTCCATCATCATTCACGACGTTGCGCCTACCATCTTGTCAACCTTTGATGAGAAGCTTGGTGATTACGCAACCAAGTCTTTGCACCAGAAGAAGGTTGAGCTCAAGACCAGTTCTCACATTGAGAAGGTAGAACAGGATGCCATCTACACCAAGGAAGATGGCAGACTGCCGTATGGTATGCTCATCTGGGCTACCGGCAACAAAGCGAATCCTTTGCTGGACAGTTTGGATGTCAAAAAGACAGAGAAGGGCATGCCTCGCATGTTGACAGACAAATATCTGCGTGTATTGCGTCCAGATGGAACTCCAATCGACGGCACATATGCTTTGGGTGACGCGGCAGATATTGATGGTTACAGCCTTCCGACTTTGGCCGAAGCGGCCTTGCAGAAAGGCGAGTATCTTACACGAGAGCTCAATAACGAGGCCGAGGGTGCTGCAGCACAAGCGTTTGAGTACAAGCAAAGGGTACACTTGGCCTACCTAGGCAAGCATGACGGTGTGATCGGCGGCAAAGGAGACTGGACGGGCGAGAGCGCGTGGCTGGCATGGCGATCGGGTAGTCGTGGACGAGAAGCTGGAGAAGGAAGATAATGATCTCAATCAGCTGGATGTTTGTATGGCTGGGCGGACGCGATATCGCTAGAAAGTGAGCGTTTAGCAATGCCATCGAATTGTTGAGAATATGACAAAACCTGAAGCATGCTGCAAGGGTCAACCAAGTTTAAGAGAAAACCTGCTGCAGATCTGCAGAGATGATATGCCTGGACTGTGGCAATTGGAGAGAACTGTCACGATGGAGAAACAATCGATGTGCGAGAAGTGCAGCAACGAGAGGCTGAGCCTCGCTCTAGCTCTCTTGATCTGCGAGCCTGATTCCAACAAGACGATTGCCGTGTTCCTGCGCAGAGTCATGGCATTGTCAAGAATCAGAGATGTCTTCTCCTATTATGCGAGTGGGAAATGGGCACTCTCGTCTGCGTATTCGTACAACATACGTTCATTTCGCAAGCTTCGTTCGCGTCGGCGTGAACAGCGGCTGTTGATCGCATGGCGTCAGTCAAATTTCTAGAGAAGCACTTCGTGAAAAGCTAGAAGGGTTTGAGCTGTTGCTTCGAAAGCCGATAGTGCTGCAAGACTGAAACGAAGTCTTTGGGAAATGGTGTTTCAAGGGATGTTCTTTCCCGGGCTCGGGGCAGTTTGAGCCGACTCTTGGCCATGCTCCGCGGCCTATGGGCTCGCAATATGGCTCCGGCCCGCGACACTCCGATGGGCTGCACTGTCGATCATACATCTCTCTGCGTGTCACAACATCACGACTTTGTTCTGACTTCTGAACACTTCCATCTATCATTTGATATCTTCGCTTTTGTGATATGGATTTCATGACACAGTATTGAAAGTCTACGATGCCACGCTGCTCCCAAGCACCAAATCTCGCTCTTTGTATTGGCAAATCTCTGCCAGCATACGACCTAACCAGAAATAGGTCCAAGTTTCAACACCGCCTCACGCACAGACTTTGTCCCTTCAATCAATTGTCCGCGCTTCTTTCCTACACTCCCGTGCCTTCCGTGGTTGCCTGAGTTTTGAGATGTCAAGAGTCTGCAGAGTTGACAAGATACTATCGCTGCAGCCTGCAGGGCTCTTGTTCGTAGCTTCCTCACTTTTCGCACGCTTTACAACTACCGCAGTTGCCCGGTCCAGCTTTGGGAGTGAACCGTTCGCATCTTTCCACGAACGCAATCTTGTTATCAAGTCAACGACGAAGCATGAACTTGGCCGAGCTTCCCAACGTTCTACTGAAGAAACACCATCATCTTCTGAGAGCTGGGGTATGTGGGGTACTTAGGCCAGTTTCATCTCTACAAGGCTAGAGCGGACTCGAGACGGTCGATCACCATACCTCTTTCCGCCACGACTGCTGTGAGGTTCTGCTTTGAGACGTGCTAACTCGCAAATTAGCCTCCTTCCAGTCCGACCCTCACGAGACTTTTCACTTTTGGCATCCCGGCACCCGTCCACATTGCGAAGAATGCATGAGCCCGCTGCAATGTCTCGCCCGAACCTCCACTCTCATCCACACTGGTATGTCAGCACGGCGCCGCAGACATGTCAAAATCCTTAATTCCATCAAATACTGGTATGATCGGTGCTCTGTTGCTAATCCTGTAGCAGCCCAACCCACTCTTTTGAGGTCGATGCATTCAACATGCTCTTCGCCATCTGTATAAAGCAGATCGCCTTGCCTGCTCTCAATACTTTTCGAATCAGTTCAGTTTTGTCTTCCGTCTTTCTTTCCTTTGCCAATCAAGAGCTGTGCTCTGAAGCAATCCTTCGTTTTTGTTCTTGTCCCTAATCGTTCAAGTCTCTCGTCCATCCCTAATCGACAGAAAACCGATACAAGCGTCAGCTTCGCTCCCATCTCAAGATGAAGCCCAGAACGTATGTGTATCTGGCGGCCTACTTTGGTCTGTCCACTGCTGCTCCCTGGAACACCAAGCGTGATACCAACACTTGCCCTTGTGCTCCCGATGGCCAGGCTTCTACATCTACCCAGACCATCACTCAATGGTCTACTCAGACTCGCACCCACACCATCACCGAGCACGTCACTCACTACATGACCACGACTGCTGCTGGCTCAGCAGTCTCATCTGTACAGACTGACGCCGCTGCCTCGTCTGCTCCTGGCTACCAGGGCGGCAACTACGGTGGCGCTCCTTCGGCCTCGCCTGCGACTTCTGATGTCGATGCCATCCCAGCGAACGGCTCTCCTACTGGAGCCGCTCCCGGTAACTCTGGTGCCATCACCACCCTGCCTACTGCCCCGACAGATGGCAACAACTTTACCCCTATTGCCACTGGTGGTGTCCCAGCTGTCACCGGCACCACTACCATGGGATCCGCAGGCCCTGAGATTGTCTACGTGACTGACATCGTCTCTGAGACCGTCACCACATGCCCTGTTGGCCACACAATCTCGGAGGGTGGTTCTACCACTGTCTTGACCGCTCCTAGCGTCATTACTTCGACCATCACCAACAAGGCCACAGTCACCTCGACTGCTACTGGTTCGACTCTTTCGAGCGCCGATGCTGCCATGCCTTCGTCCCCTGCCCCTGCTGCCAGTGAGGGCGTTCCTGCATCTGGAAACGGTACCCCTGACGTCGCTTCTCAGGGTGTACCAGTCAATGGAAACTCCGGACCTTCTGCATCTGAAGTCCCTGCTTACAGTGCTCCTGCCTACGGTGCCTCGACCCCTGCCGCTCAGTCGACTTCTGATGTTGATGCCGCCATGCCTCCCGCCGCGACTGAGGGCGTGCCTGCTGGTAACACCACTCCTGAGACTCCTGCTTCCTCTGAAGGCGTGCCAGCCCCCACTGGAGATGTGCCTGCAGCTTCAGAAGGCGTTCCCGCATATGGAAGCACCGTCGTCGTCCCTACCACCTCCACCGTCATGCCCATCCCTTCTTCGCCTCCCAACACTGACGAGACTCCCAACAACATGCCCTCATTCGGCCAGTACTGGGGAACCGCATCTGGTGGTGCTTCTTCGACTATGCCTGCTGGCGCTGCTGCTCCTTCTGGCCAGATGCCCTCTGTCTGGTACCCCAGTCTGTGGAACACCGCTGTCCCCGTTTCGTCCGAGTCTAGTCCCGACGTCCCTATCCCTACGTCTGTTGGCCCCATCACAGTCACTCTCTACAGCACTCAAGTCGGTACCGTTACCTCTTGCGCTGCTGACGTGACCAACTGCCCTGCCTCATCGACTGTTTTGAGCACAACACTCATTCCAACTGGCACGTCTGTCACCAACATTGTTTCCGGTGTTGCTCAGCCCACTGGCGCTGGCTACACCTGGTCGAGCCCTTACTCAGCTGGTGTTTCCGCTCGCTCAAGCGCTGCTCCCAGTGAGAGCGCTGTTCCTAGCGACAACGCAACCGATGCTATCGCCGCCCAGAGCACACCCGCCGCAACTGATGCATCGCCTTCTGACGTTCCCGCATCGAGCTCCGACTCTGCTTCGCCTCCTGCTTATGGATCTGGTGCCTATGGTGAGAGCTCTGGCTCTGATAGCTCTTCTCCCTCTGCCCCTGTCGAGTCGCCCGCTGCCACTCCCAGCGACAACTTGACCGATGCTGTTCAAGGTTCTACACCCACTGACGTTCCTGCCTCGACCTCGCCTTCTGATGTTCCCACTTCGCCCGAATCTGCTTCGCCTTCCGACTCTGCTTCCTCGCCTATTGGAAGCTCTGGATCTGATGTCTCTGTCTACGGCGCTGGCTCGTACGGCTCCGGCTCTCAGGGTCCTTCATCTTCCGACTCGCCCATCGGCACTCCCGCTGAGTCCGCCTCTGCTGTCCCTAGCGACAACGCCACAGACGCCATTGCTAACTCGCCTGCCCCCACTGATGCTCCTTCATCTTCTTCATCGCCTTCTGATGTACCCGCCTCGCCTTCTAGCGTCCCCGCCTATGGTCAGGACAACGGCTCGACTCCTTCCAACTCTTCTCCCTCGTCCGTTCCCAGCGACTCGATCGCAGATGCCGCCAATGGAACTCCCACTGGCACTAATTCGTCTCCTGCCGCTTCTGGCGCCCAGGGCGGTGCTTCGCTCTCAGGATCTGCCCAAGGTAGTATCAGTGGTGGTCTCAATGGTTCTGGCGCCATCGGTGGTGATGCCGGTTTGTCTGCTGGTGCTTCGCCTTCAGGTTCTCTCGCCGCAGGCGCTACAGGTACTGCTGGTGGCTCGACTGGCGCAGGTATTGGTCTTGGCGGCTCGGCCTATGGTGGAATCAACGGTGGCGCTGGCATTGGAGGCTCTGCTTCAGGTGACCTCGGTGCCGGTATTGGCGCTGGTGCCACTGGTACTGGTGGCTTTGGTGCTGCTGCTTCAGTATCTGCCGGTTTGGGCGCTGGTCTTGGTGCTGCAGGTGGCCTCAACGCGGGCGGCTCTGCTGGCCTTAACGCAGGAGGATCTGCTGGTCTTAACGCTGGTGATTCTGCCGGTCTTGGTGCAGAAACTGGCGGCTCTGCTGCTCTCAATGGAAACGCAGGTCTTGGTGGTTCGGCTGGTCTTCAAGCCGGCGCTGACGGCTCTGCCGGCGTCTCAGGCTCTCTTTATGGCGCTGCTGGCGGTTCTCTCGACGTCCACCTCGGCCTCAACGCTACCGTCAATGTTTGGGGTACTTTCGAGATCCTCGCCGACCACATCCACTCCTACACCGCCGAGATCAACGGCACTCTCAACGCTATCGGCTCGGCCAAGGCTTCCGCTGCTCAAATCGCTGAGGTCAAGGAGAACATCCAAGTCCTTACCAGCCTCATCGGCGAGGCCAAGGCTCACCTCAGCACTGTCGGCGGTATCTCTGGTCACAGCAACGCTGAGCTCGCCAGCTTGATCGCTGAACTCCTCCTCGAGGTTGAGTTCACCGTCAAGTTCGCTGTCAAGGTCTGCGGCTTTGTTGTTCTCAAGGGTGTTATCTTCTCCCTCGCCGCTGCTTGCCACGGTCTGATCACCATCGCTTGCTCCGTCGTCGTTGGTCTCAAGGGCGAGCTCGCCGCTCATCTCCGTGGTGTTGTCGGCCTAGGTGCCTACACCCTTGGTTCCATTGTCTCTTTCATCCTCTAGATGAAGAGGTAAAACGCTTTCCTTTTTTCTTGTATCATGTTTCCATGTTACTGTAATATCAGCTATGCTTTCTGAAGCATCAGCACCCACATAGTTTAGCACTATATCTCTCTTTATGATTTCTATCTACATTTCGGTTTCTGTTGCATCGTACTGCTTCCATCTTCCCGTGTGCTATGTATGTAATGTGAGTAGCTGTATAATTGCATAGTGCTTTTGAGAAGCAAAGCACTATCCCCTGAGAGTCAAGGTTACAGAGGCTCTGCTTGGGCCAGGTGAGATCTCAAAGATAGAAGAGCAGCATATCCCAAGCACTGGCTTGATGTGTGCAAGCAATCAGCAAGATCAGAAAAAGTATCCTGTATCGCAGCCGCAAGCGACAAAGTCCCGATTGTGTCACAAACAGCAGTATCGAATCTCTCTGTCGAGAGCCAGTCAGCAAAAAAAAAAGCCCCCACGGAACTCTGGCACCAAGACCCCCATTGTAACTCACAAATTCGAGCGGAATAGTCCACAAATGTCCATCATACGCATAACTCTCGCCAATGGATGGATTCACAAACCTTCAATAGCCAAACATCCAAGTCGCCATCTGCTCCCCCACCGAACCCACACGTACGGGATGTACTTCTCTATGTCCATAAAGTCTCTCCGCATCACCCGCAATCGCCCTCGTCATGTCGTATCCCCCCAATCTCAGCAACACAAACACGCAAAACGTGCTGACCAAACGCGGCACATATAACCTCCACACGCGTCGAAAAGCCGCCGATCCCAGACTTCGAGCCACCTCTTCCACTCGTCCCTGTCCGCATCGACTTGACAGGCTTGTAGCTCAATGCATACCCCCGAAAGCGCAAAGAAAATGGCCACCATGGCGTCTCCGGTGTACAAAAAGCGTATCAGAGGTAGACGCAGAAACTCTGAGAGGGCGTGTCAAAACTCTAGCAGTCCACATATTACCTGCCAGGCATCTGTGTTTCAACACAATAAACAAAACGCGGGCGGACGTTGGCGAGCTGTGCTTTATAGGGAGCAAGGAGGATTCGAGAATGCGTCTCTCAGCTTTGCATGCGCACTTTAAGCTAGTCGCTACTAGAAAGAGATTAATAAGTTAAAGACTTCTAGCGATGATAGGCAGTATGTCCGACACAATTGCTAAAGTAGACTCTAGCCCTTCCTATTTACGTGTTAAGGGGCGCCAAGCTACTATGTAACGACCATGTATAGACAGCTTTACATAGCTCTCTATCTATAAATCCTCGCGTAACTCTTACGCCCACAACAAAACAAAAAAAAAACTAGAGTTATTAATACCTAACATCGTCACTCCTCTTTCCCTCCTCATATACAAATAGCAAGAAAGACGATTGCGACAGGCAAAAGCAAAAAGTCATGTTGACGAGAGTGGGATTTGAACCCACGCCCTTTCGGACCAGCGTATTGGATTGAACCTTAAGCTGGCGCCTTAGACCGCTCGGCCATCTCGCCTGATATGGTTGTGTTTGATTCACCAATAACATAATGTTTTTGAAACGACATGGCTGTCGGGTGGTGGTGCAATACGATCAGGTTCCACAAGGACAGAGACAAATTCGTTGCGGGTAGCGTGGACAGAAACAGAGTTGAGTCAGAGAAAGGCAGCGAAGTTTTCTAATAATGACGTGTGGCAAATCCTTGCCTTGTACGGCTCGAGTGGTTTTGGAGAGATGCCTGTGAGCCACCATTGAGCTCATGATCAATTGACATGTATGCAAGATATTCTGGAGAAAGGTGACATATAGACTGGGTATATAGTATAAATGTTGGTAGTACACTAAAAGTTATCCTGAATATAATCTCCTGTGGTGTCTCTACAGACACAACTAGTTCCGCAAATGTTAAAAGAAGTGCATACATCTAACCAGGGTCTGACCTTCATCAAGGAGAACAGAAAAAAACACATCAAGCAGAAAGAAAACGAACTAGCAGTCAAAAAAAGACAGCACGAAAAGTTCGCACATCTCATTCACTTTGCATCAGCTGAATCCTCCTTGACCTCGTCAACATCGAAAAACCTAACACTCCTCCCAGTCTGCTGCACTGTATTGCCATTCACATCACCAAAGCCAGGCGCTCGTCCAAACCTCGTGCGTCTGAATGTAGCAGGAGTAAAACTCTCTTCAGATAGTTCCACACCACCGCCACTTCCGGCAGTATTGCCATATCCACCTTTTCTCATCTTGCGTTCAAAGGGCGTGACAATGGGTGTTTTGACCTCATCTTTACTTCGAGTAGGTGCTGGTGTGGTGGAAACGACGACTTCTCTGCGCGTTGACTTGGTCGATGGAATGGCAGAGAGTGCTTTCGCTCGTTGGCTGCGCTTGCTAGGAGTACGAGCCATGTATCCAGGAATTGGAGTTGAGGTCACTGCACTGTCAAATCGCGGTGGTACTTGATAATGAGGTTGGTGTGTTTGAAACTGTGGCTGTGGTCGGTTCATGACGTCTCTCAGAACATCAAAGGATGTCCATTCTTCAGCGCGATGAGTAGCACCAAAGTCCATCTCTTCAACATCTGACACTTCCTCATCACCATCGAGGAGAGGGGCAAGTCTGCTTTGTGCTGACAACGGAGCAGGCGTCTTGCGTGCTGAAGGTAATCTGAGACTGCTGAACAGATTTGAAGAAGGCGGAAGAGTGACTGAAGCGGGTGTAGGAGCTGTGGTTGGCGATGATGCCTTTGTGGGAGAATCGGGCACATCATCCTGTTGAGGATCCAATGGAAGCGGCAAAGTCCTGGCAGCCTTTCGCCTTGAAGCTTGCTCAGCCCAGTACCTCAACATGTTCCTACGATGTTGTTGAGAGTTACGTTGCTCAAGTGCTGCTGCAGAGTCCAGGTTGCGTCGATGGCAGAAGAGCGCCCACTTGAGTTTTTTGAGTGTGCCAGTAGCGAGCAAATCGACAGTCTGAGAACGGAGCGTCAAAGTTTGGGTATGATGTAGCAAGACTTCCTGCCCCTTGGATACTAAAGTGGCAATTGTGCGGAGGAAGAGAAGGCGTGCAGAAAATTCTTCAGCTTGAACAGAGAGCTGGTCATTCTGCTGAGCTTTTCCATGCCACAAACTGAAGATCGCAGTGCCAGCATTGATGTGCCGACTGTTGACATGCTCGACGGCAGTGGCGTCAAGCTGCGCAACCACAGTCGCTCTTTCCCTCCAAGCAGCAAAACAATCGCGAACCATACGTAGCTTGACGCGACCGCGAATCTGAACATAGGCGTCCCTTCGTTTGTGACGTTGTGCCTCTGAAGTAGCGTCCTTCCACTTCTTGATGGTTCCATTAGCCAAACAGTAGAATCTAGCATCGTTTGACCAGCGGTCGAGCTTCATCAAATGCTTCGTGCGCTGAATCCAGACGGGCAACACGGCGTTCATGACGCGTGTATTCCTGAACTCGATCGCTTGTCGTTCCATCATCTCGTCCGCTCGTGAGATGCCATGGAATCTGAGCATTACAGAAGCCAAAGTACGCCTACGCTTGTGTTCATTGAAGATCATCGCCGCCTCCTCGAGATGGAATCGCTGCTCGGTAAGTCTCAAGCTCAGAGTCTGCAGCGCACGTTCTTGCAATCTACTATCCATGACACGTCGGAAGAGAGCGAATCGAGACTGCAAGACCCACTTGTAGAGGTTCTCAAGTACGACTCTATCATCAATCTTTGTGACAAGTGCACGGGCTCGCAGATTGTGATTCCAGTTCGTCCATGCATTTTGAAGGATGCGCCGTCGATCTGCAACAGCGGCTTGTCGAGAGAGTTGAGTGTTGAGTTGCCAAACAGAAACAGCCGTGGTGAGCAGTCGCCTCGATACAACGGTTGACATCTCTTTGGAGGCATGTCCCAGTCTCGATTCTTGTACGATATGATGAAAGCAGTTGTTCACTACATTTGCTCGGTGAACGTCCTCAGCGCTTCGTTCCAATGACTGGATGGCAGTATAACGGGAGACCAAGGCTTTGAATGTCTTCTGGAGGAGATTGGTGTCTCGCATATGTGTCGCAGCGGCCCCATGCTGTCGAAGACGCGTCACAGCACCGGTCAGGCGATACAGACAAGACTGTTTGGTGCGATGATCATGCCACACAGGAGCTTTGCGCTCGCAGAAAGCCCAGAACCACTTCCACCAAGTTTTCTGAACAAGATTTTCTTCATATATAGCGACGGCGCGTTCATTGTCGACGGCTTTGCGAGCAGCGTTTGTTCTCCATACCGACAGCCATTTTCGCACACCTAAGCGGCGACACTTGAGATCGTTGACGGCTGTAATGTCGCGCCAGGCGTTGAAGTAGCGAGTGCGCAGAATGTGTCTTCTAGCAACAGATGTTCTGGCAACCTCGTCGCTTGTAGACTGGGCCCAATGCGTAAAAGCCTTGTTCAGTAGGAAGAGGTCTCGTGCACGAGTTGCTCGGCGCTCATATTGCTCAAAGAACTGTTCGGTCTCGGTAGCCTGACGCTTGTCTAGTAGTTTTGCGGCCCAGATGCTGAAAGCTTGTGTTTTGAGAAGACGCTGATCGTGATTTTGAGCAATGCGAGCCATGTGCTGAAGGCGTGAGGACTCCAGAGATAGTTGACGAAGGCATCGGCGCGCGATCTTGATCTGTGAAATGTGATAGAAGGCCTCGGCTTCGTAAGTCAGCTCTGCCTCGACGGTTTCAACGTACTGAGACGCAGGGTGGTAGTGAGGCGGCAAGGGTGGAGGAGAGCTAGGAATATCGGACTCGGTCTCATCGTCTGTCACGCCATTTTGATGGTCCATCGGAGGCGGGTAACGAGTCCAGGGTTCCGGAGCAGGCGGGCGGGTAGCTCTGACACTACCTTGAGTCGACAGAGAGTGGCTTCTACGCGGTTGTGTTTGATGCTGGGCTGAGATTCTGCCTCGAGAGGACGCACCGTTTTGGGCAGGCGGGGCATTGGCCGAGGGTCTTCGCATGCGCGACAAGTCGTCAAGCGAAGCGTGTGGGCTGTGTTTCGACCCAGCAGCGTCAAGTCTTCCACCACTGACCCAAGTCTCATCTAATCTGGTGTCGTTGAAGCTTGCCCTTCGACTTCTTGTCGCACTACTTTGTCCTAGCTCTTGAATTGGTCGACCATGGTCTGGAGACAAGTCGACTTCGTCGTCTTCGATGGCATTCTGATCGTCCTGTACAACAATATGGATGTCTAGCTTGGCAAGCAATTTGCGCAACTTGAGCATCAAGGATCGAGAAGTGTGGGAGCCACCCTCGCCCAGGCGCAAAACCCAGCGGAAGAAGCGCTGATCATGTTCTTGAGCGATGCCATGGTCGGCGAGAACTTTGTCGTATGCGGCGAAGAGGGCTTTGACTGGGGGGTCTTGGGATTGTTGTGCGTCGCTGACAATCTGGAAGAGGATGTTGATATCTGCGAGGATTTGTTCAGCTGATGAAGGGAAATACTCTGGCAGAGAGATGGCTACCTTGGTCAGTCAAGGGCGGCAACTCCTCAATGGGCGACGAGTCTGGCATCCGGCTCGTATGATGATTGTGCTATTGACGCGTTTCGGTCCGGTCGTCTATACCGGCGCTGTATCAATGGCGGAGACGGCATTCGCGCGTTCGTATATGTCGTGAATGCGTTCCAATAAATCAAGCAATGTTGGTAAGTCAAATCATGTTCGTCGTCTGCAAAAGAATGTAGCTACGAAAGACGCAACGGAACTCTTGTTGCTGTCGCATGGAAAGCGCTGATGGGAGGAACGCGACTTTCACATGCACGCCAGCCCTCGGCTGCTTCCGATGACCGCCTTCCGAGTCAATGACATCGCCAATTGCTCCCTCTCTACCAAACGCCTCCAATTGTTCTACAACCAATCCATCGCACCCTGATCATGTCGACACCAAGAGCAAAGCCCCTCGAGAAGTTCATCACAGCCAGCTCAAAATGCACACTTGAGGTATGTCGCCTCTCAAACAACCTGAGCTACCAATCCTCATATCAACTCAGGGAACCGCATATGGCAAATGTATTGTTGCCGAGTACCAGAATGTTCGCAAGGACATGTGCGCAAAGGAGTTTATGCAGCTGAAGAACTGTTATCTAGTATGTCCAAAACTACTCTCCACGAGAAGGTAGTGATGCTAACGCGTCCGCACAGGCGGCGGCAGGCAGGAAACGATGATAGCATAAATCACGAGCAACCAAAAAATCAAAGAAAACCAGCTTTTGTCTTTTTAACTCATATCTCTGACCTAATGTTCTATCGAATCAGAACAAAACATCATCTTTTTATACTTCCGAGTATCCTATCATAGCTTGAACAGCATCAACTTGACGAGCACATCTCTAACATTGGCATCCTCTTCCGCCAATGCGCCCTCAGTGGCAGCATCCTCACGTTGGATCTCGCCCTGAATGGCCTTGTCGAACAACGACTTTTGCTCCTTGAACATGCTGTCAACTTCGTTGTTGTCGTCCTTGACAACCTTGTACACCATGCGCACGTCATCTGTGGGTACCAAGCCGGCACTCTTGCGCAGACGTTGCACTCTGTTGACAAACTCTCTGGCCATACCTTCTTGTGCGAGTTCAGGGTAGGCAAAGCTGTCGAGGATGACAAGGCAGCTGTCATCAACTGACACCTCGAGATGCTTGGTCTCGGGTGTTTGTTGAATGCCACGCTGCACTCTGAGGTCCTCACTTGATAGGTGGCAACCTTCAATGGTAATCTCGCCACTTGACATGAATGACTTGATGTCAGTAGACGAGAGATTAGGGATGGCCTTCTTGATCTTGGCTGCATCCTTCTTGAACTTGATACCCAATGACTTAACATCGGCAAGAGCAGAGTATTGCACATGATACTTCTCCTCGTCAGAGCTGAGGATAAGATCACGGATGTTGAGTTCCTCGACAATGTATGACTCGAGACTCTTGACATCCTCAAGGTATTGAGGGTCGGAGTGGATGACAACCAATGACTTGAGAGGAGTCTTGAGCGAGACAGTTCTTCTCTCACGGCAAAGACGACCTTGCTCAATGACGACTTGCATGCGCTTGACACGTCTCTCGACGACCTCGTCGAACAGCTCCTCACGGACCTCGGGGTAAGGAAGGAAGTGAACTGAACGCATATCTTCGTAGTGCAGGCTCTCGGGAATGTGCTTGGAGATGCGCTGGTAGATGTTGTCGGTGATGAAGGGAACGAAGGGAGCAAGTCCTCTAACCATGGTGTAGATGACCTCGAAGAGAGTGTTGAGAGCGTGAAGAGCGTCGTCCTGGCCGGTCTCACCCTTCAGACGTCGGCGGTTGAAACGAATGTACCAGTTTGTGGTGTTGTCGATCAACTCGAGCAGACGCGGCACTACAGTGTAGAGACGGTATACTGACATTTCGTTGTTGACAAACTTGAGCAGAGACTGGCAAGAAGCGAGGATCCACTTGTCCATGACGTTGGTGTTCTTGGCCTCGATGGAAGTGTCGTACATAAAGTCAATGTCGGACTGCTTCTTGAGGAGAGCAACCTGCTGTTCGAAGAAGTTGTAACTGTTCCAGAGAGGAAGTATGACACTCGAGACAATCTGCTTGACACCTTGTTCCTGGAAGCGCAGAGGCTCGGCACGAACGACAGGGGAGTTGATCATGTAAAGACGGAGAGGGTCGGAACCGTACTTGTCCATGATGAGGTTGGGGTCGGGGTAGTTCTTGAGCGACTTTGACATCTTCTTGCCGTCTTCAGCAAGGACGATACCGTTGACGACACAGTTCTTGTAAGGGAAGGTATCGAACAAGAAGGTACCGAGAAGAGACATGGTGTAGAACCAACCACGGGTCTGGTCAAGACCCTCGGCAATGAAGTCACCAGGGAACTTGTCGTGGAAAGTGTCCTTGTTCTCGAAGGGGTAGTGCTGGGAAGCGTAGGGCATGCTACCAGACTCGAACCAACAGTCAAAGACCTCTTCGATACGACGAAGCTCACCTTTGCCCTGCTTACTGGGAATAGTGATGCCATCGACAGTGTCTCTGTGAAGGTCAGTGATCTCGCCAGTGTAACCACTCAACTCCTTCAGCTCAGCAATGCTGCCAATACAGACAATCTCCTTGAAGTCGCTGCTGACCCAGAGAGGGATGGGAGTACCCCAGAAGCGGTTTCTTGACACGTTCCAATCCTTTGCCGATGCAAGCCAGTTGTGGAAACGACCATCCTTGACGAAGCCAGGAACCCAGTGAGTCTTCTCGAGGTTTTCGAGGAGCTTGGGAACGACGTGCTCAACCTTGATGAACCATGAAGGGACAGCACGCTGAATAAGAGGAGTCTTTGAGCGAGGGCAGTGAGGGTATCTATGGACAATCTGGCTCTTCTTGACGAGACGGCCAGCCTTCTCGAGGTACTTGATAATGTCCTTGTCGGCAGCCTTGACGTGTTGACCCTCGAAGTCGCGGACTTGCGAGGTGAAGTGTCCTGAGGGATCCAGGGGGTTGGGAGGAGCACGCTTCTCGTTGATGACACCAGCCTTCCAGGCGACTTGGTAATCGTCCTCACCGAAAGCTGGAGACTGGTGGACAATACCGACACCCTCGTCGACCTTGACGTATGTGTCGTTGAGCACCTTGAAACCAACACCCTTGAACTCCTCCTTGAAGTAGTCGAATGGAGGCTCGTACTCAACACCGAGCAGCTCGGAACCCTTCATCTTCTCCAGGACAGTGTATTTTGCCTTTTTGGGGTCCTTGTACAGCATCTTGAGACCAACCTCGAGCAGAATGTACTTCTTGTCCGTCTCTTGATCGTGGATCTTGATGTACTCAAAGTCGGGGTGCACGCAGAGGCCGGTGTGCGAGGGAAGGGTCCAGGGAGTGGTGGTCCAAGCAAGGAAGTATTCGTTCTCGCGACCGAGGATGGGGAAGTTGATGATGACAGCGGGGTCCGAGACATCACGGTAGTCTTCTTGGGCCTCGGACTTGCTGAGAGGGGTGCTGAGGGCGGTCGAGTAGGGCAGGACCTTTGCACCGTGGTAGACGAGGTCCTTTTCGTAGAGCTGCTTGAAGACCCACCAGCATGACTCCATGAAGGTCGGGTTCATGGTCTGCGCCTTGTCAGCGCATGCTCGTTCGTGCCTTGATCTCTCTCGTGCTCACCTTGTAATCGTTGTCAAAGTCGATCCATCTTCCCAGACGTCCAACAACTCTTCTCCACTCTTGAGCGTAGGTCATGACGACCTCGCGACATCTGCGGTTGTACTCGGCGATACCAATCTGCTCAACAGCCTTGCGACCGCGCACGCCCAGCTCTTCCTGAAGCTTGTTGTCGATGATCTGCTCGATGGGAACACCTAAGCTTTGTCAGACGAGGCCACTTGTCGCCACGGATTGCGCATAAGACGAACCGTGGGTGTCCCAGCCGAAACGACGCTCGACATGGTGTCCCTTCATAGACCAGTAACGAGGGATGATGTCCTTGATGGTGGATGCCAACAAGTGGCCGTAGTGAGGTGTGCCGGTAGCGAAGGGAGGGCCATCGTAGAAGGTGTAGGGCTTCTTTTGCGACGACAACTCGAGTTGTCTTTGGAAGGCATTGATCTCCTGCAGTTGCGTGTTAGTCACGGCGGCTTGACTGCGCGTGCGGGCTGAGAAAGGCGTACGGTCCACTGAGCGAGGATACGCTCCTCCTCCTTGGGAAAGTTGACCGCCATGATGTGAGTGTTTCCGGTCGTGTGCGGCCCAGAAAGGTGGTGGAATGGTATTCAACTTTTTTGGCCGCGCCGGGAGTCATCGACGGTGGAGTCACACCAAGTGGGATGAATCTGGGGCAAGTCTTGGCTAAACCTTCCTCTTCTCTCACTCACATCAACATCAACCAGTGTTGTGAGCTACATCGTGGTTCCTGTACAACACACAGTGGTTCAGATCCTGGACGCCTGTGATGGAAGACGCCGCCCTGTGGGCTTGCTTGGCTGCGGCTCCAGTTTGAGGCCCTTTATGCATTCATGCCTTGTAGAGCACTCTGCTTTGTGCCATTATACGGCAAGGTGTTTTATTGCTAATTATGGGTATGTGCCTTCTTTCTCCTAGACCGATATCTTCTTGCGTGTCGACCGCTTATTTCTTGAGTCCCTAGCGTCCAAATTCTGAGTGGAGAACGCGGAATAGAAGCTTGCGATATAGACTGTATGAGAGATCTGGGACTGCTTTAGTCGTGCGATCGAATGCGGCATGCACCTCCAACATATCTGGACTGCTGAGTGCGTTGACAACTATATTGCGCAGACCACGGTCGCCTTGAGAGTGCTCGTGAAGGCGATAACAGTGGCGGTACACACTTCAATGGTCGGGGCGCTCTTGCAAGACTGCCCGAATATATGCGCGGCCAGACCTTTGAGCGTCGATATGCCATACTTCTCCCCCATCGCATACATGCTAGCATGTCTGGCCAGGCTCCAGTTTGGACGATTTCGTGATGCAGACGTGCCCGAGGGTTCCACCACTGGTGCTGGCTTGGAGGGATAATCGTGGTGGTAGAAGTAATGGATCATGAGTCCGATCGTCGTGGTATTTTCAACATCCAGGTCCCAGTCGAACTTATTAGGAGTGAGAGGGATTTTCATTGCGTCCATGTCACGTCCAGCGTTTGCGGGAAGCGTAACAACTCTAGTGTGACCCTCCTGGAAAGTGTCCGGGCGGCAAGCTGCGCAAAAGAAGTCCGACTGAGGGCAGACGATGGCTTTGTGGACATTGTATGTGTCTACTCCAGAGACGATTTTGAAGTCCGGGTACGCGCCGCTCTCCTGAAGACTAAATCCCTTGTCAGTTGATGGTTACAACGGATTGCGAGCGAAAGACGATACTCGGCGATTGTTTCGAGAAAGACATCTTTGGGATTCCACTCGGACGACATGGCGAGGGACTGATCGTCAGTACCGAGTCAGCTTTGAGATGCCAAGGGGAGCTGTTGAAAGAGTCCTCGAAAAAGGATTTATCTCTTTTGAGCGATAACTTTAGAGCGCTGTAGTCAGTTACAGAACTTTGAAAGTGATGATGTTCAGATCGCCAGTCTTCGCGCACTTCCTTGCACTCACTAGCGTTGTATATGCTGGATGGAGTGTTGAAGACCCAGATATGTAAGAGAGGGAGCTATGACTTTGAAGGGCTGTAGAAGACTGGGATCGCATACAACTTGAGGTAGATTGAACCCACGGGGAATGAACGGCCGACTGCGCTCTCTATCATTCCGCCGAGCTGCCTTGCACATTTATATCCGCGAATCAGCTCACTCGTTGAACATACAATCAAACATACTAAGTGCTCCCGGGTTATAATGAGCCCCTCTCCATCTGCTCACAAAACCAGGGTGCCCGAAACACCATCTGCATACCAAAGAGAACGGACAATACACATAACAAGCCGCTTTACTCCAGACCCTAGTCTTCTTCTGTACTACTAAAGCAACAAAATGTACATTCTATCCACGATACAACATCCATCAAGCAATAGGAGTAGGAGGGAGCCCAAGTTCGTGAACATCACGCTGTTCTACCCTGCCAGGCCTTACAGGAGCAGCTCGAGCCTCAGAATGCAACTCTTGAACCTCACGATTACTGGGCATCTCCGAAACTTGATAGAACTGGCCCTGATGAAGCTCGCTCGGGCCATGAGTGAAAGGTGGTGGCGGTGTCAGGAGGCGAGAGGGAGAATCAATCATTGTGTCATCAGTCTTGGGAGAGTCGCTGCGATCGTCGAGAGGGATCTCTTTGATAGCTTTGTGCTTTCTCTTTCGTCTCATGCAGAGAACGATGCCAGTGACGAGTGCAATACCTGCAATGGCACATCCAACAGCAATACCAGCTTTGACGCCCGTTGATATGGTCTTTGGCTGACTTATCGGCGTAGAAGACGCAGAGGATGGCGTTGTTGAGGTCGCTGGAAGTGGTGTCCAATGTTTGGCCCAAGATTGTGCAAAGTAGTTGGTCTGCGTGCCATCGTATACTTCGATTACGGTAGCATCGTTCGCTATGATCTTGCCTTCGGATCCGAGTCCTATGTTCGAGTCACCCGGACCGGGAGCTTGAGCAAGCCAGCCAATGTTTGCATTCACGTTCCAGCCAACAAAGGCTCCTTGCAAGAAGGCACGACCGAGAGCGTATGTCATGCCGTTGTCTGTGCTGGGTGTTATAGCTTGACATGGGAAGTATTGAAGTGGTGTAGAGACAATGGGAGAGCTCAAAGTCAGGTTGAGCAAGGCGAAGGGTATCTTGATGGTGACATTGTTTGAAGCGCCAGGTGCTGGAGGGAAGGTGAAGCTTAGATAGGCTGGTGAAGTGACTATCTGCTTGTAAGCAGGATCAGAAGTGTTCCATAGATAGTATTTGGTCGTTTGGTCAAAGTAAATCGGTAGTACTTTGGTCAGTCCATCACAGGTCTTGGGTGGAAGGTAGAGAGAGGGCGAATGTGGCACAATCTCTACATTGATCTTGTTGTCGTTGTCAACAACTAGTAGACCAGTCTTGTTCTGGAATGGAAACGGACTTCCTCCTGTCTCGACACCAATACCTATGTCAAGCAGGGTTGGAGTTTGACTGCCATAAGTAGTATATGGTCCGATCACTCTTGCTTTGTCGTAACCGCCCAGTAACAGAGATCCAGAGTAACCCAAGGCAGCAGACCCGATGTGTAGCCCATAGGAGTAAGATGGAATGATGCTTTGATTGTATAGGTATCCTGCGGGTATCCAAACACTGGCTGCGCCGACGGAAGTGTTTGTGGCACTCTTGCCAAAGTTTTGGGTCATGTCTTTCTCGTTGGGTCCAGCAGTGAGCGCCAGCAGTCCGACCTGTGGAAGAACCGTCACGCCATTAGGATACGTGACAGAGTCATCGTCGCCTTCGTCATAATCATCGGGCTCCACGCTGACCAGGTCGGCTTGGTATATCGTCTGTCCACCTATAGTGATCGCCTGGGGGACTACGTGTCCACGAAGATTGGTCTTTGTGTTGTTGTAGGTGAATGTTGGCTGCCAACCAACGCTGACATTCCACTCAGGTGAGGGCTCTGTGCCGCGATCCAAATCCGGCAACCATGTCGCCCCCTGGCCGCAGGAAGACTGAGCTGCCAAATCACAAGACACATTACTGGGAATGAATGTTGACCAGGTGCTGCCAGGATACAGGTCGACTGGGACTTGCTGTAGTTTGATAGGCGTGGAGTTTCTCATGCCCCCGACTTGAACAGACACAGCATTCCATGGTCCATCTGGCCCATAGGTACGCTTGCTCCAATCCACCGCGAGATAGCTCTGAGCACTGATATGAGGCAAGAAAAACGAAACGAATGTGAGAATAGCGAATCGAGTGGACGTCTTGAATGTCAACATGATTCCAAGATAAGGGAAAGATCTCTCAAACGAGTGTGAAGCGCTCCAATAGCACTAATACGCTGAGGGCAATCCTCTTCAAATGTAAGCTTCAGCTCCCAAGTGGCTCATGGTCAGGTTGAGACCGAGTGGATGGGCCTAATCTGGGCTGCTCGGGCGTACGGGAAATAATCCTTCGCTATGCAGTGGTTGCGAGTGATGTTGGTATGTCATGCACCTGGCAAGTCTGGGAGTGCTGTGATCTAACCCTGGTCTTCTCACCGTTCTTGGGCAGCCAATTGTGATGTTCCAATCCAGCCAGGTAGAGGCTTCGATGGTGTTCTTCATCCGGCATGCATTATCTTGCATTCGTGGGCGTAGAAGCTGTCAGGTGCTTCCCGTACCATGACCTTGGTACAACCAATATGGCCGGGTTCTGCAATAGATGCCGGGTTGCCTAGAGCTGCACCAACAATTCTTCCTCAGCCTTCGGATGCAAGCCACACATCATCCAACCAGTACCATGATTGAAGCCCTACTGCATACATATTGCTGGCGCGTCTTGTCGCACACTTGTTGCCGTATGGTTCTCCTGTGTGCTTACGCTGCCACCAAAGGGGGGCCTGACTATGCCTCGAGGGCTTTGGTGCGACTGCCCTTCTCGGTGAAATCGAGCCTTGCAATCGTGGTATAGACGTTGTCGTTTGTGGACCTTTGACCAGATTCGACTACATGGTGTAACGAGGTTTGGTTGACGATCAGCCTCAGCCTCAGACACTGCTTGCCGGGCTCTTGGTAAGCAGCGTGACTGGTTGGACCCCCTGATGCAAGAGCGTGTATCGGCGCTAAGGATCGGCTCTTATTGGTGTCTGCAAAGAAGGTGGAGAAGGTGGAGAAGGTTGAAGCCGAAAAGCTGAGACGCCGAGGAGCTGAGAGCGGGACAGGTACTTGGCGCGCACCGTCCGGCTCCGACAATCTGGGCTTCAATATCAAAGCCTCATCAAATCATGCACCTAACCATCCGACCTCAGCTTGAGATGGCTGCGCTCAAACGGAACGCATGCTGCTACATGCAAATTAGGTACAGTATGTCTAGCCTGGTACGGTAAGCACACTGCTGCGGTTTCGATGGCCACCCGACCTGGTTGGTACTGTCCTATTTCCCATGTCTCTCTCTATCGTTGCCCTCGAGTTCGCTCGATGCGTACTCTCCGATGGTTCTTCCCTCTCTTCTCTAGTTTGTTGATATCGTTTCGTGCAACTATTGTCTTCCAAGCATGTCGACGAGGTGGATGACTCTGCTGCCTTTGGTGCATAACTACACAGCAGTTCGATCATCAGATGAAGAAAGCAACAGATCAGAACCCACAGCAAGCCCTGGACTACCGAAGGTCATCTCTAGACTATTCACTCGAAACGCACGTCTCATTCTGGTATTGCTTTCCATCGGAGTGCTTGCATACTTGGGATCGGAGCTGTCTACCACTGGCCGGTTTTCAACTTTCAAACACAACGAAAGTTCACCGAATTCATCGTTCCTCGATGCTGACCTTGAGCTGTATCTCGATACTGGGGTAGAGGTCGACTGGTCCAAGTTCGCGTATGCGCAATATGTTACCGAGAAGAACTACCTATGCAACTCGCTCATGATCTTTGAGACGTTACACCGTCTGGGCAGCAGAGCGGAGCGTCTTATGATGTACCCCGAGCAATGGTCCCTCGACGTTGAGTCTCCAGAGTCGACGCTACTTCACAAAGCACTGGACGACTACAACGTCAAACTGGTGCCTATCCACGTTCAACATTTCTCTGGAGAGGCCACATGGGGTGATAGCTTTACGAAGCTCTTAGCATTCAACCAAACACAATATGAGCGAGTGATAAGTCTGGACTCTGATGCAAGCGTTTTGCAGGTAATGCTTTCTCCCCTTAGTCGTGTTACCCTGTGATGCTAACATGCCACACAGCACATGGACGAGCTCTTCTTTTTGCCAAAAGCCCCTGTAGCCATGCCTCGTGCATACTGGCTAAAGGATACCCTATCGTCTCAACTCGTCGTCATCGAACCCTCGAAGCAAGAATTCGAGCGCATCCTATACGCCTTCGAGCACCGCAACAGCACCGACTTCGACATGGAGATTGTGAACAACCTCTACGGACAAGACTGTTTGATCCTGCCACACCGACGTTACGATCTACTCACTGGCGAATTCCGCAGCAAAGAACATCACAAATACCTAGGGTCGACGAACGAAGTTTGGAATCCTCGTCAGATTTTGCAAGAAGCCAAATTTCTACACTTCTCGGATTGGCCTTACCCGAAGCCTTGGATTGCTGGTGCAGAGTCTGTGAGGCTGGAGGTCCAACCTGCTTGCCACAACACTACTTCAGAAGAGCACGACTGTAGCGACCGCGAAGTTTGGAACGAGATTTATGTCGAGTTTAGGGAACGACGAGGGGTAAGTCCTTCAGGCATGCTATCCGTGCAATGACTGACAACTGTGATAGAGAGTCTGTGGATCAAACTTCACGCTGCACAAGCGCTCGGAGCCGTTGTATTATAGACATACGCCGTCACCCTTTGGGCCTGTATTCTAGACAGATATAGCCGCTTGTCAAGTTCCTGTTCTAGTTGGCTTTTTTATACCATGTTGTGTTTGTATGATATTTGTCAGACCATGAGACTAGAAGATGGAAATGTATGAAACAATGCATCGTGAGGATTGTTCACAATATGCCTACTCTCTCGATGCTGTGTGCAACCACCTGATGTTCAGGTAGTGATCATGAGGTTGTACACCATTGGCACACAAAGTGGAGTGGCGGTGTGGGTGAGCCTCAGCTGGTTCAGCTCAGAGCTGAGTGGCTTGCGCAAGAGGCTGAGCTTAATCAAACTTCTCGGAGCCTACTGTAACAAACTCGGCCATGTATGATTCGGTCGATGCCGTCAACTAGCAACTCGTAAGATTGGATGTAGGAAGATTCGGAAAGACTGCAGAAGTCCTCTGCAAGATGCGAAAATCATCTCTGCTGCGACCATACCTGAACTCCTCATGCTACCTGATATGCCCAAACGCCGTATCCGTCTATTCCAGCCATCGTGTATCATCTTTTCCGAAGTGACCTCTATCTCAAGCATCTCTTTACAAAGCAGAACCGAGTGTCAAAGCCATGACACATGCTCCCAGAACATAGGTCCAACTCGAAGCAGCGACCGATGATGCAGCACCCTTGGTCGAAGAACCAGAAGAGCCAGCTTGCTTGCTTGTAAGGTTGTAGAGACTGAGGGTAAGGTAACCACCACAAAGCTCAGTGTCGTTACCCACGCATGCAAGCGAACAGTTCGATGCGGACAATTGCGTCGATAAAGCAGAGAGATAGTTGCTGCACCAGCACCTATTATACGCAATCAGTATGAATTCTTTCTTGTCCCCTAACTCGGTAGCACGTACTCCTTGGAGTATTCCAGACCAGCATATTGGTAGTTGGAGTCGCCGCAGTACTGCAGGCATGCGGCAACAGTGGTGGTGTCGCCAGTTTCCATCTTGCCGCCCGAGAGAGCGCGGTCGCCGTTCGTGCCGGCTATTCCTGTTGTCTCATTGTAGCATCCAGCGTAACTGTATCCATTCGAGCCGGTCGCGGCGACTGCGACGACAGAAGATGAGGCAGAAGCGGCAGCTGAGCTGCTGGTAGAGGTAGAGGATTGGGCGGATGCGACTGCGAACAGCGAGAGCGCGGAGACGATGGTTGAGACAAGCATGGCGGAGGGTGTAATGGTATAGCGATCGACAGTTCCAGATACGAGGCTGAGGTGAGCACACACAGGTCAAAGTGGTAAGAAAGGCGTGATGAACAGAGCTGAACGCGAAAAAGGAAAGAAACAAGAAGGGACGACTTGACTTTTCTTCGTCTCAACTCCTTGAACCTGCCTGTTGTCTCACAGATATCAAAAGTCTAAAAACTTATCACAAGCAGCGGCTCTGCTCGGAGGCGCCGGTTGTCCGTACAAGCATGCAGGGTCGGCCTCTTGGGCGCGTATGAGAGTTGGTTGAGTGAACCACGTCCCAAGAATAGACGTGTTCTGGCTCAAAACTCGCCGAAACGGGAGAAACGGCCAAGCACGATCCTCAGCTGCTTTTTGGCGACCTCAGCTCCTGTATCTGTTGATACGAGGACGGATCGATATAATATCCGGGCAATGCCTCGATTGCAATTTTGTCGTTGGGGTTGGAATACATGAATTTTCGATCATAAGACATTGCCTTGAAAGTTCAAGAAGTTCCTTGGTCGCACCTTTTCAATCTGTCACCAGCACCTATTTCTCGCGCCATCTGGCAGCAGCTGAGTAGGTAGGTGCTTTCGGAACACAATTCCACTGACCACGCGATCAACTCGCTACTTCCTCACGTTGCCGCAGTGCACGCATCAAAAATGGGAGCTCCACCATTTCGACGCCTTGCTATGTTCGAATTCGGACTATGCTATCCATCCTCGACCCTCAGACACGCCTCACTCTTGTAACCTGCTATGTGCGATGCACAAAGCAGAGGGTTGCTACTGTGGCGGCGGCACTGCGTGAATATGGATATCGGGGTTGACGCCAGGCTCAGGTCTCAATCTTGGACCTTCGAACCTCTCCTCCGAGGTGTGTCGTCGACGATACTCTTCCAAAATGTGGTCCATCGGATCATTCTCCATCGAATACACATCATGAGCCATCGAGTACTCGTAAAACACCTTTCCCCAACCCGAGGCGCACGGCGGCGTGTCCTGGGTGTAAAAAGAATCGCTGTAACGACAGCCGTCGTGATGAGCTCTGCTGGCGGACCAGATATGAATGACCCGGTGTCGCCACGCAACATGTTCTGGGTTCTTGATCCGGCCAAACCCCTGTGGAGGGTATCCATATCTTTTGATCATACAGGGCTCTTCGACACGTACTCCAGCTGCCAGTGGAACGACTTGGCCTGCTGCTATAGTTAGCTGTCCAATCCTAACAACACATCTGCCAGCCCAACTGTCTTCATGGCACACCGGAGTGCACACATTGATCATGCGCCTTTCGAATGTCAGAAGTTTAGCGGAGGGAGATTACCTTGTTGCTGTGTGCATACAGTCTGGGCGCTCATGATTGTATTGTTCTCTAAAAGGGAAGTATGCAGCTGCCTGGACATTGGGGTCGAAAGGTAAGTTCTATTTAACCACGACAATTTCTTCACAAGCTGTTATGACCAAAAAAGGAACAGTCATATCTTCAAGGGCATTTCCATGAGTCTTAGTAGCTGCTCAACTGGCGAGTTGAGCACGATTTCATTGCTATTCTTGCTCCCTCGGCCCGGACACAGCTCCCACATGGTGTGCCAGTCTTGGCTATTCTCGTATGTTCAATCAGATCATGAGACTAGAGTCTCACTTACGAGTCAAGACTATGGCTTTCTACAGAGTACTCCTGCGTTCACGCCAATTCTGTGCTGGTTCGGGCACCCAATAATATTTGGTTCCTCCAGCAGCATTAGGCGGATCTCGAACCAAAACCGGACCTGTGAACCTTTCATCATACACGTGTCGCTCCCGATACCACGCTGCGATTTTTTCCCAATCATCTATTATCGCTGCGAAAAATCCATGTTCTTTCTCATACTCCCTCAATATCTTACCCCAACCCCAGACACATGGACGTGTTGACCCAGACTTGGAAGATCCAGAGTTGAACGATCTAGAGCCGACCCATCTTGAGTAGAACAAATCGCTATAACGACATCCTCTGCCCCCAGGCATGTCGCGCATACAGGCTGTGTTGTAACAGGGCAGCAGCATGCTGCAGATATGGCTTGTATGCTCTTGTTGGATTTCTCCGTACTGTGCCATACAACCCCGTCTTGCTTCTTTGGTCACTGGAGGGACATACCGGCCGGCCGCTTCTTCTCGGCTCCAAGACGAAGATTCTGGGTGTACCGGTTGCCGACAGAGGTTGTCGCAGAGGCCATGATCGGCTACTCGGTTCTCCAATGGTTGTCCGTCTTGTGCCAGCATGCCCGACTGAAGTGTCTGGACCTCAGTCTGAAGTGTGTGAATTTCGGTTTGGTGTATCTCCATCACAGGCTGACGTGGCTGTAGCTCAGTCTGCTGTGCCTGCATGCCAAAAAGTTCTGTGAGCACCGTGCTTCGCCGAATCTGTGGCTCGTTCTGGCGTTGCGAATCGGGTATTCCGAATATGCGTTGGACAGGACGACGAGGAGGTTGTGAGTCTTGCAGCCAAGAAGGCTTTCCAATGGGACCTAGAGGGTTAGGGCCCCTTATGGATGCGGGATCCCCTGAGGAGGAGAATCCTCGGACCAAGTCCATGATCCACGGAAATCTTTCCTCGAGTCCCTCTTCAGAATAGTCTGCGACAGACTCTGCCGTAGCAGACTCTTCCGCAATGGACTCTCTCTCGACAGAATCCTCCTCATCAGACTCCTTCTCTTCAGAGTTCTCCTCATCAGACCCCTCTTCATCAGACTCCTCTTCATCAAACTCTTCTTCATCGGATTCCTCCGCAACAGACTCTTCGTGTCTTGCCTCAGCGTGATCAGCAAATTCTGATCCAGGCTCGGGAGCAGGTTCTGGAGCAAGGTTTGGAGAGGTTTCCATGCTTGGGTTGTGGCGGACCTTTCTGCTGAACTGTATGTATCGACGAGTGGTGGAATTCGTAAGATAAAAAGAACTATGAGATTGCGGTTTGCTCATGATGAAAGAATCCGATTGGTGTGGTTGGTTAGGCGGGATGTATATTGTAAGTGCAACCTTTTTCTCGACAGAAGAAAATTCCTTTTCACATCTTGAAGCAGGGCGAACACTTGCACTCAGTCACGATTCCGTATGAGTCTTACCGTCCTGAATCTCTCTACTGTGGCGGGCCAGCGGCATATTGAGCACATTGTCTCAGCCAGGCGTCGATGACTCTTAAGACTCGATGATTTTGCCACATACCATTCGATTGTAAGAGTCGGTGTGGAGAACAAGTAGAGGTAGATTGAGTTACAGAGGCTGCATGCGCGATCCCCCAGAGCCGTCATCGCGCCCGAGAGTCTTGTTGTACGTGGGACGGCTTGCCATCCAACGAAACCAACTCAATATATCCTGGCTAGCGATTGACAAAGTCCCTCGCCGACGCATATGACAACAATGAGCACAGTCATATTTTCAGAGTCATCGCGGAGAGTCTTTCTGGTCGTTATAAGGACACTGCCAGACTCGAAACTATTCTTCGCACTTGTTACCGAATCTCCCAGCAGACAAAGATAACAAGACATTGCGACCTTTGTACTATCGCCAACCTTTACAATCTACATTGGAACCGCCAACTTCATCACCGTTTCATCAACAAATCACACTACATCATGGTCAACATGCAGAATCTCAAAACTCAGGCCATCGAGAGCCAGAACCTCAAAGATATCGAAGACCTCGAGTACATCGGCAACTATGAAGACCTCACCGACTACAACTACATCCCCGACCACCAAGAACTCAAAGACACCGTCGAAGATCTCGAATCCTACATCCAAACCCTCGAAACCCCCATTGACAATCTCGAATCAGAAGCCTCTTACAACACCACATTGCGCCAAAACCTCGAGATTGTTCTATACATCTGCTACCTCTACATTCGTCACGGCAAAACCTACTTCTCCACAAGGATTGACATGATACTCGAAACCCCTGTTCAAGCAATGTTTGTGTGTTCCATTGCTGCACTCGCCTTTACGGTAACAATCCACCAACTCCCCAATTGCAAGAATTTGGATCTGCCAATGTTGTGTTGGTGCAAGTCTGGAACAGTCAAAGAATGCAAGTGTCCCAAGAAAGAAGCAGTGAGAAAATCAGCGTTTATGCAGATTCTCGAGGAAGTCTTGTTTCTTGTGTTTTGTGTGTTGGTGGTGGAGGGGTTCTAGAGGTGTTTTGAGGAGTTTTGTGGAGGTGAGGCTTTTGTAGGGAGAATGCGTATGGGGATATACTGTTGAGCTGTCATGTTCGCAGAGTAGATTAGCGACGGTTCGTCCTATTCGAAGCGAGATATGGTTGACTTGAGGGAGTTGGTATGCAAGGCAGTACAGAGGAACAAGGTGGACATCAGAAAGGTTTGATGAGTAGAAAAATCCGCGACTAGAAGTGCACTTGGAGCGCTGAATAGAGTGAATCATGGAAACTAGCGATAATTCCCTATTTTCAGTCACAGAACCAAGAGAACGAAAGAAAAAAAAGAAGAAAAAGAAAAAGAAAAACGAGATTGCACATACACAATGCGTCTCACCTACATGACAGAAATCATCTTCAGGCTTCACTCGTTCTGCAACCTCTGGAGATGAGATGTACAAGAACAAGGTCTTCTAGTACCTACACTTCAGTACGATGGTCTGGCTCATGATGACGAAGGGATAGACACAAAAGGTTCGAGAGTTCGTCTAATACTCGAAAGATCATTGAACAGACGAATATCAAGGAAAGAAGGAACTCCCAATGGATATATTTCACCTGTCTACAAGACCCTCTGCTGCATTTCAACAACACCTCGAGACCACTACATCCAACACGGAGAGCGGAGTACTCGCCTAGATCATCTCCGCTTCTTCATTGTCTTCCTCTCCTTCACTCTGCCAATCCACATCATTATCCAACTCTTCAGCTCGTCGCTGGACCTCTGCTAATCCAGATACTTCTTCGACATAACCCTTTTCATTGATTGCACGCTTGACGAAGCCCCAGCCTTCATTGTTGTAAAGCGAGAGTATCGTGGGAGAACAGGCTGAGCAGCAGTCATATGCTTGCCCTCTGATAGTGAGGGTGCGCCAGTCGGAGAGGAAGCCGCGGAGTGAGTGGGGTACACTGCCTAGCGGGTGGTCTGGGTGCTGAGCTTGTGGATTGCTCACTGGAGGAGCATGAGCTGCTGCCTTGTCCGGATGTTGCAATATTGAGACAAACAACTCGACTGCCAGTGCTGAAGCGATGGCCGCGACACCAGGACGAGTAACAGTACATTGCTGATCGAGTGTGGCAGACTTGAGTGAATTGGCAGGCGCGACGACATCATTACAGAAGTAACAACCTAGTTGCTCTTGTTCTGGTTGTGAGGTTACACCGTGTCGCATGACCATATACGAATCGAAGCCAAGAGCAGCGTTGAGTACGACCTTGCCTGCTGCTTTACCCATGACGGTGGGTAGCCAACGTGACTCGCGTGTGTCCATGAGGATGAAGATGGCATCGTGGTCTGCAATAAGCTGGTGTAGCTGGTCAAACTCGGCTTTCACCTTCTTCTCGTCCATGATGGGGTGTCCTGCCATTGGCACTGATAGCGAATAGCTGGCAGCATTGACACCTGGATAGATGCGTTTTAGTGCCTGAGCGGCCGTCTCGGCCTTGGGAGAGCCGCCTTTCAGACAGTCATCGAAATTGAAGAGGGGCTGTCGCACAGGATTGCTGAAGCTGACTTTGCCATTATCGACGAAAGTTATATTCCTCACGCCCCAGCCCATGAGATTGCGTGCGACATAGGAGCCCAGAGTACCTGCACCCAACAGAAGGCATTTGGTCTCTTTGATAATGTCGAGATCAATCGAGGGTGCAATGCGCCACTTGATGAGCTTCAAGTTCAAGTCGACGGCCTGATCGGCCAGACGAGTAGGGTCCATGTATGCGCCCATGTCAATGGTGCGAGAAGAGTTTCTAGACCTTGTGTCTCGCTCCCAGCCCGTAATCTTGGGCATGGGACCACGCTCTGCTGGTGGTATGGATCTCGGTGTGGGTGAGGATGATGACGAGTCGCAGGCTTCAGGCATTGTAGGGAAAGTTGCAGAGTGGTCACCTTCGGTAGGCTTGACAGAATCTGCCTTGAAGAAGATGCTGTGTGGCTGCTCTCGTCGAGCGTGTGTGTCGCGATAGCACATGATTTGCAGTTTGTCGAGCCTCCATCGCTGACGGACAAGGACGAGTAGGTTCCTCAGCATCCAGCCAGGATTTGTCTCGAAAGTAGAAGGGTCAGCAAAACAGATGTATTGATCTTCGGGGTCGACATTGTTGAAGAAGCCAGTTTCGTAGTTGGCTAGAGCGTCAATCTTCCAGCGGTAGTCTGGTGTGTCGGTGGAAGGGTGGGAGCGATCGTGCTCAAAGTCTCGGTCATCGGGTTCGTCGAGTGGGGTATGTGACTCATGGTCGTCGTCCAGGTCGTCCCCTCTGATCTTCTTGGCCAAAAAGAAGCCATGCTGTCTTGTGTCCACGCTGTACCTCCAAGTCTGTACCTTATCGACCAACTCAACTGTTTCCTTTGGTGTGATCTTTTGGGCACTTGAACAAGACCATGTGGGATCTGAATGCAGGGCTGGGTATGCAAATTGGTAGGTGAACTTGAACTTCTTGAGGTCGGCATAGCAGATGGCTGAGAACGAGGACAGCAATGAGGGACACGAGAAGATTGTTCCATCGTTGATGGCGTCCCAGATGGTTCGACCGGCGCGTTCGATGTGGGCGGCCTTGTCGACTTGCTTGTACTCGTCCATGGTGTTGAAGTTGCGGATGTAGCCTTCGCCGCGATAGAAGCCGGCAGGGACACTACAAGGTCACATTAGCCACTACCATCAGTCCTACCAGCAGTACAGATCAACATACTGGTCTTGGGTCAAGGCCTGGTTGTGGACCTGCATGCGGGCGGAGCGCTCTGGCGGGTCCTTTGTCTGGATCTGGTAGACACCCAGAACCCTGCGCGCCGACGAGTCCAGTCGATCATGATTGAGCTTGAGGTTTCCAAGGGCCGAGTAAAAACCCAGGTCGATTTCGGAGGTCCAAGGCGCAAACTTGAGCGGCTCCATCATGGTTGTTCGTCGCGTTGCGGGGTGAAACAGACGATACGAGCAGCCGTCTTTGCAGTCGTGCGTGTGATGGATACGGGAATAAGTCTGCGCGAGGGATGGGATGGACGATAAGGGTAGTGTTTATGGTCGTAGCATATGACAGGCGCGTTGGTTCAATGGCAGTCGTGACCTGCTGAATGTGATGCTCCTTCACTTGTGACGTTGGTCTGGGTCGCGCTTTCCCTCGCAGACCAGTGCACGGTCTCTCACTCAAAGAAGCGCGCCCACCTTCCGCACCACACATTGCATGTGAAAGCTCCCTTTCTCTGCTCCGACTTCTTTGTGCTACATATCTTGATGCAATTCACGGACTCTCCTTCTTAAGCTCGAATCTCATAGAGGAAACACCTCATCAGTCATGCTTATCGGCATATGTGGCCGTAAGTGACCATGTGACCCTTTTTACCATCTCTCCTAAACATGATCCACAGCCATATGCGCGGGCAAAGCGACCGTAGCAGACTATCTGATCAAAAAACACAACTTCACTCCCCTCACAATCAAACGAGATGATCAGACGCCTGCAATCGAGAAATCTGCAAATTTTGCTCACTGGACATCTGCCGCTCTGGAATTTCCCACTGCTCTTTTACTCGATCAATATGTTTCCGAGAACTGGAGAGAGAATTATGTCTTGACTACTATCTGGAACGAAGCTATCCTCGACACCTTGGCTAAACGACCTCACTTTATCCTGCTAAGTATCGATGCACCCATCAGTGTGAGATGGCAGCGCTTCCGTGAGAGGTGCGCTCAGGAGCACAAAGAACCTCCGGCATTGGATGACTTTGTCCTGCGCAACGATGAGCACCTCTACGATCCTCTGTCAAGCCTTGCAGCTCTTTCATCTAGAGCTCAGATCAGAATCTTGAACCCAACCACCACCATCCCTCAATTACAGGCTTCACTCGACGCCTTGAATCTCCTTGACCCTGCCAGGATGAGACCGACCTGGGACCAATACTTCATGCAACTCGCTGACCTTGCCGCCCGACGAAGCAACTGCATGAGGAGACAAGTCGGCTGTGTCCTCGTCCGAGGAAAGCGTGTCATCAGTACAGGCTATAATGGTACTCCGAGAAACGTCACCAACTGCAATGAAGGCGGTTGTGCTCGTTGCAATACTAGCAAAGGAGGCGGTACCGGCTTAAGTACATGCCTGTGCCTTCATGCCGAGGAAAATGCCCTTCTCGAAGCAGGTCGAGAGCGTGTCGGTGACGGTGCTGTACTGTACTGCAATACGCAAGTCATGTTCTTTTCTCAACCTTGTTGCTCGTGCTGATCCTTGTAGTTGTCCTTGTTTGACATGTAGCGTCAAGATCGTCCAAGTTGGTATCACCGAGGTTGTTTTTAGTCAGAGCTACCACATGGACACCCAGGTAAGTTGATGTCTGCCACTCCAAGGGATATGACTGACTGTGCGACAGAGCGCAAAGATATTCCAGGAAGCGGGCGTTCACCTCCGACAATATGCTCCGGTGAGTACCCTGACATCTTGCGCAGTTCTTACACTAACTCCCAACAGCCACGCGAAGGTCTCGTCAGTCTTTGTGACTTTGGTATCGTGGACACTGATGCAGCATGAGGAACTATTCGGTCGAAAGGTTCATTGACATTCGTTGACTCGACCCATACAGTACAGATAATGGCATTACCAGAGTACAAGGGTTAGTACCTTAAAGACTGGTCACTATAGCGTGACTGACAGAGGCCCGTTCTGAGAGCTTTTCTGAATGTGAGCTTTGGAGTTTCGGAAAAGGCTCTGCCAGATGAAGGCCTCGCTCAGAAGGAGCTCAATGTCTTTTTCGTTCCAGCCGCGAGTTGGCAAAGCTTGTAGGAACATCATGATTTCTTGGAAGTCCATCTTGAGCAGTTGATCGGACCATTTGACCAAAAAGGCAGCGCAGACGTAAAGATGGAAGTGTGAAAATCCTTGGTCCTCGGCCTTTCATAATTAGCTTCATCTACTGTCTGCATTAATTAATCAACTTACCAGATACGTGTCCCACATTCTGATGGTGTTTCTGACACTGATCTCGCGCATGAGCAAGCAATTCATCCATCGGAAACTGAATTGAATGAACTCGACTCCTTCATTCTCGAGATGCTTCGCCAGGTTACCATCAATGCGCGTGGTCAGATCTCGAAGACTCGCCACCTGCCGCTGGATGCCAGGTTGTGCGTGAATGTAGTTGTCCTGAATTCCGTCCAGAAGTTTGGTAAGACACCAGAAAGTATCGGCCTCCACAGCGTCCAGCACTTGTTTTGGTAGTTGTCCAGGATCCATGCCGAACTCGATCTCTGGATCTGTTATGTACATGCCGAGGAAGACTTGCCAGAAGGGAGAGACCAGATCGTTGATTCCCTGGACGTAGCCGCTTGCTGGGTGACGGATAGCCCAAACGTACAGTATTCGCTCAAGGGATCTCTGCGTTGCCTCAAAGCTGTACAGCTCAAGATGTGGATTCGTCCGCGGCACATCGATACTGATCTGATGCCATATGGCCTCGTCCAAGCCACGACCCTTGCCTCGTTGAGTCGCTGGTGATGAGGAGATGCCACCAATACCGATGACAGACTCGGCTTCATTTGTAGATGTTCCTTTTTCGAAAGCTTGTCGCACAGCTTCCAGGTATTCGTTTCTCTTGCGTTCCAGCGTGGCCACTCTTCTATCACTATTTGTTGGAAGGTAACCGAGTAGGATTTGCCATGACATGGCTCTGACTTCCTCAGGTAGTCCGGACCAAGCAGAGTCACGCAACTCTGCCAGATTGATTGACGAGGCTTGTAGAATACGTTTGAACTTGTTGATACGTGTGATGCGGGCTGAGTGGGCTTCGACTTCTTTGGGAGAGGCATTTAGTGGAGCTGGAGCGTGGTTGATCAAGTGGAGGGCATTGGCGGGGTCTCTGAGGATGTCTTTGTACTGTGGCCGGAGGATCTTGCCGTCGGATCGCTTCGTGGTAGGATAGTTTGGCAAGCTGCGTTCCTCGGCGATGTCTCCATTATTCATGGACCATGAGGCTAGTGTCGCGGTGGCTGACGGGGCGGTGGTCAACGAGGACTGTGAGCCTCCTGCGTCCCTCTTCTTCTTTGCGATTTGTTTTTTGCCTTTCCTCCTCATGCTCGCTATACTCGGTAGGCCAAACTCGTCCTCATCTTCGTCAAAGTCCAAGGCTTCCTCATCTTGAGGTGAATCATAGGTCTTTGTGCTCTCGCCAAAAAAGTTGGAATAGGGGCGGCGTGGTGCTGGAGGAGAGAGGCTAGTCGAGGACTTCAAGGGCGGTCGGTTGTCGCGCGAAGGAGGTGTGTGTGGACGCGGTGTGCTGCTGTTGGAGATGTTTCTATAGAGAGCGTCAGGACATGGCAAGGAGCAAGGAGTTGGCCGTGCACACAAGTTGTCAAGATTGAGAATGTCGGCATGAGAGTATGAAGCTCCAAAGACCTTTCTCTCGCCAGCAAGACTGGCTTCACTCTTGCTGTTGGACGATGAGGTCCGCCAGAAAGGAGAGGAGGACCTGCAAGCATGTGGTCAGGATGATGGTCTTAGCGGCAAAAGATTGGACATGTTCGTACTCGGATCTGTCTGATATGCGGCGGTATAGCAGTTAGCTTGAGGGAGTCGAGTTGTGGGGAAAGCACGACAGGGTCATGAGAGGAGACGAACCGACCTGGACCATTTCCTGCGAGCGGAGAATCAGCATTGGTATGGCGGAGAGGATGATGGTCAAGAAGGTACCTGCTGCAGCTTTTTGGAAGCCATCTTATGCGGAAATTAACAGACGAGGCGTGTCGAGTGGTCGTGTCGAGATGAGACGATTGTACAACAAACGGCCACCCACATCACTCCAGCATGCGACGCCAATGACGCGCTCCATAGCGAACGCAGCCACTCTCGTACGCGGCGTCTCTGACAGTTTGAGTGTGAATGAGGTTCCATACTTGCTACGATCATCGAGTATCTTCTGTCTAGTTTCACGAGTCCAATTCGAGTCGTCTGACGGCCAATTTGTACCTTCTCCAAATCTCTCATATCTCTGCAGCTGCCTGCTAGACGAAGAGGCTCAGCTAGTGGCCATTAAGGGAAGGTGCGACGGGCGGTAGGCAGATGGCGCACGGGTCATCCTCGGACGTGAAGGTTGACTGGTTCCAGAGCAGTCGCGTTGCCTTGGCCGATGAGACAGAAGCTTTGCTGCTTCTGACTTCTCACTTCGTCCACTCGACACAACAACCGAGTCCCCTTCATCTTGTGTATTACCCGCATCTGACCTTCCTTTGGCTCCTTCCGCGCACCCTTTCATCGCAACACCAACCCACCTTCTGCTCGGCGCACAGTCGACCCCTCACCTATAGCAAACATGGCTGATTACAACGAAGAAGAGGATCTCTTCGCCGACCTGTACGCCTCTTCCGTCCTGACAACTCTCCATCGACCATGATTTTTGACATCTTTGCCAGCTACGAGGGCGACGATACCGCTCCTTCCGCCCCAGCAGCACCCGCGCCTGCTCCTGCCACTACCACCGTCGAAACTGCCGCCGCCGAACAGACTGATTCGGTGGCTGTTTCTTCTGAGCAAGCTCCCCAGTCAGAGCCTATCGCAAATGGATCCAACATCCCCGCCGACCCTCAGTCATATTCCAACGACGGCTGGAACGACCAACAGCAACAAGGCCAACAGAACTGGAACTACAACAACCAGAACCAAGGTAACGATTATGGCGCTGCCCAGCAGATGAACCACGCTGGAGCTGGTGACGATGACTACAAGCCTATCGGCATCAAGGAAGACGGGTAAGTCGTGCCGCATTTCTTTTGTTATCCCCTCTCAGGAAGTTCTACACATACAAGACATGATGCGCACTGGAGTCAGCCGGAACTCGTATTTTCGCAACTTTTTGCGCCAGCAGATCATCATATTACTGCGAGACGTGATGCAACAAGCACGAATGCTTGAGACTGCTTTTTACACAGGCATAGTCGGGCTGCTTCGATTCTCGGCAGTCTTTAATCGAAAAGGATTTTTCCTCAAGCACCTCATCTGGTGTGCCCTTGAGCGCTCTGACATTGTGGCCTTGGAGGCAAGGAGCAAGAAACTACATGGCTCTACGCCAGAACATGGAGAGCGGCGTCGAGAGTCCGCCATTCCAGAGAGTAAGCATTATGCAGCCAGTTACATACCTCGGAAAGACCAGTCAGGCAATATATATCAGGCAGAGGCAGGAGTTTTCAGATCGTAGTGGTACGTTGTATGACGGTCAAAACACCCTCTGAACCCATCTAGCCAAAGCCTATAGCTATTTAGCTTCATGTCGATAACTCTTCATAGAGCTTAGCTAAAGCATGGAATTCGATGGCTGCTGTTTGTCTGGCGTGTCGAGGCCTTTGTCCCGGCCCGTCAGCGCAGCAAGCGATTCTCCAGACCATTTCTCAAGATACACACCACTACCGTACCTCGACCTGATCTTGATCTTGCTCTGCTTCGCGATCTCAGCAGTTGCATGACAGCAGTCTCTACATGCGTCATGATGCTGTTCCTCGCATCCTTGACGCTTAAGAAGATACCTTGAAGCTTCCCATCCGACCGCATCACGTATCCCCGGAACCCCAGACGAATCACCTGCTCCTTTGCGCAATCATGTCTTCTGGAACCACAACACACAACATGCAGCTCTCGACGACTGTTTGCTAACGTGAGGTTGTTTGATAGCAAAATGTTTATCGGTGGTTTGAACTGGGAGACAACAGATCGTAAGTAGTTTTGAGCTCTTGCTTTCCATTTTGACTGCATACTGATGATTTCCCCTTTTCAGAATCGCTTAGGGAGTATTTTTCACAGTTCGGCGAAGTCACGGAGTGCACTGTCATGCGTGACGGTGCAACTGGACGTTCCCGCGGTTTCGGTTTCCTCACTTTCAGAGACCCCAAGACCGTCAACATCGTCATGGTGAAGGAACATCAGCTTGACGGCAAGATTGTGGGTCCTTCCTTTGCATTCGTCATACGCACGACTGACCATGATGCAGATTGATCCCAAGAGGGCTATTCCTCGCGATGAGCAAGAGCGTACTAGCAAGATCTTCGTTGGTGGTGTCTCGCAGGAAGCGACTGAAGCCGACTTCAAGAACTTCTTCATGCAATTCGGTCGCGTTCTGGATGCCACTCTGATGATGGACAAGGATACTGGTCGCCCTCGTGGTTTTGGTTTCGTCACCTTCGACAGCGAGGCTGCAGTCGACAGAACTCTTGAACGACCTCTAGAGATCTTGGGCAAATACATTGAGGTCAAGAAGGCCCAACCCAGAGGCAACCTGCGCGGTAACGAGGATAACAACAACAACAACGGCGGCTTCAAGAAACAGGGCTTCGGCGGCCAGCAGGGCGGCTTTGATCCCAGTCAGCAGGGTGGCATGCAACAAGGCGGACCTGCTGGTATGGGGGGCAACAACATGAGCCCAGCTATGATGGCCCAATACTGGCAGCGCATGCAGCAATACTTCCAGATGATGCAACAGCAATTGGCTACTAGCATGGGTGGAGGCAGCAACCCCATGATGGGTGGCGGTGGTGGCATGAACCCTCAGATGATGCAGCAGATGATGGCCATGCAACAGGGAATGGGTCAAGGTAAGTGGTTCACGACTCTCTTGCACTCGTCAAGACTACTAACAAGCTTCTTCTCGCAGGCGGCATGAACCCAGCCATGATGCAACAAATGCAACAGATGCAGCAGCAAATGCAAGGTGGAGGTCCTGGTAACTCGGGTAGCCCAGCACCCTCGAACAACCCCATGTCTCCCATGAACGGCGGACCTGGTCAACGTCCCGCCTACAACGCTCAAGAACAACTCGCCTTTGAACAACAAAAGTACGAACGTCAGCAACAACAGCGCGGTGGCATGCCTGGCACATCCGCAACTCCCAACAGCAGCAACGGCTTCCAACCCTCAGGCTCGCCTACCAGCTGGGAGGGCATGTACGACGACGTCCCCGCTCCCAACCAAGGCGGCGGTCCCGGCAGCAACAACGGCGGATTCGCCCCTCGCGGTGGCTTTGGCAGAGGACGCGGCAGAGGGGGTGGCGGTCACACTCCCACGCCTGCGGGTCCATCTAATGCACCTGCTAATGCGCCCACAGGCCCCAAGAATGCTGGAAGACCTGGCGCCAACTACAGAGGTGGTGGCAGAGGTGGGCACCGTGGTTTCCATCCTTATGCTCGCGGCGGCGGTGGTGCCTAGAAGTATACCATGTCAGGTTGAGCTTTGATGCAAGAGGTCTCTTCAAGGACCATTGGAACCATGATGTTATCCCTTTTCGAGTTGCTCTCGTCATCGGAGCTGAGCTACAACACTCGCTCTTGCTTTCATGGTTTCTCTCGGATTTTCTGGAACTGGTGAAAGACAAAGGATGATAAAGGCTTGGGACGGAATGGGAAAGAACGAACACACATATCAAAGACAAAATCGCGAAAGGGCAAGAAGGAGTATAGGGCGGGCTTTTTCTCTTTTTCTGCATGCCAGCATCTTTTTGTTCTCTACTCTTACCCATCACAAAGCTTTACAAATGAACATATGAGACGTAGAAAGGCACTCTTTCAAAGCGACCACTCTCCTGACCTTGTAGTGCACTTGTATGCCGTCTGATGTTCTCTGATGGAAATACTGATGATCCGGTTTGCCGGGCTCATGAGGCTGAATGTCGGCTAATATCCATCATGTCAAGGAAGCCCTCGCTTATAAGCTCTCTGGTCCTTCTTGACTTTTGCAGTCAATGTTCATGCCCTGATCATCCATTTCCGCACGGAACGTGTTGGACATCTGTGCTTGACGGAAGATCATTCAGTTGGTGGATGTTGACTTGCGCCCCGCAACTTCTCCATTGACGGACCCCATGCCCCCCATGTTCTGGAAGCGGCTGGGGAAGGAGCAATATAGGCATCAGGTGTATGTTACCGAGGGATGATCTACAAGACGTCCTTTCTTCTGATTAGTATAAAGAAGGGCAAGTACTACTCTAGAAGCCTTCCCACGACTAACGTAGATTCTGCATCTTCCATCATGCCTTCTTTTATCTCCATCGCTTCTACTGCATTGCTGTGCTTGTCTACGGCAAGCGCTTCACCTCACAAACCTGTTCAAACGCAAACGGTTGACCCTTTTTTCTACAAAGGGTTCGATCTGTCTTCTTTGCATATCCTCGAGCTCGGCAATGTCACCTACAAAGATACTGCGAGGGGCAATGCTACAAGACCTGCGGAGGATATCCTCGGTGACGGCGGCATGAACACCGTAAGATTGAGGTATGTCACAACATCTGGCATGCTGATAGTAGCACAAGGAAGCCTGACTCGAGGGGCTCAATAGAATCTGGGTCAATCCTGAGCCTGGACAATACGACTTGGCATATACATTATCTCAAGCCCAGAGGTTTTCCAAAAAGGGCTATCGCATCTATCTCGACTTTCACTTTTCGGATACCTGGGCAGACCCCAACAAGCAATTCACCCCGGCCGCTTGGACGACTAGCAGTGTTTCTGCTCTGGGCTCTGATTTGCGCCATTATGTCAAGACTACCTTGTTAGCATTCAAAGCCGGCGGCGTGGATCTGTCTCTCGTCTCTCTAGGCAATGAGATTCGTCATGGTATGCTGTGGCCCACCGGATATGTCGACGTCGACACTTTTCCCACTTCGGCAAGAATTGCGAATTTTAGCTCTTTGGCCAGTCTGTGGTCATCTGCTCGCAAGGGAGTCGACGATGCAGTCAAAGCTGGCGTCAATAAACCTGCCGTCATGATCCACATCGACGATGGTTGGAACAAGACTTTGCAATTGAATTGGTTTGAAGCTTTGACCGGTAGCGGCAAGGTCGAAACTGGAGATTGGGATGTCTTTGGCTTTTCCTTTTATCCGTTCTATGGTACTGCTGCTACGCTGGATAACCTCAGGGATACACTCAATGCCGTGGCTACGAGATACCAAAAACCAGTTCATGTGGTTGAAACGGATTGGCCTGCCATCTGTGACGGAGCCACGGCGCCAGAGCTCAGCGATACTTCTGTGCCCATCAGTGCTGCAGGTCAAACTGAATGGGTGAGAGATATTGTTAGTGTGGTCAAGAATGTTGCAGGTGGCTGGGGCAAGGGAGTCAATTACTGGGAGCCGACTTGGTTGAACAATACTGGATTGGGCAGTGCGTGCCAGGATGCGATTTTGTTTTCTGCTGATTGGAACGGGTGGCCGAACAAAATCGTTGGATACTCGAGGAGTAGTGTTGACATGTTTGCTGGTCGATGAGTTTGAGGCTTGGAGAATTTTGGTGGAAGCTGGGTCAGCCGTGTCTGTCATGCTATCTGTACGATCCGATCTTTTCATTACTCATATCCTGCGTCCACGTTCATGAACAGGTGATATCCACAGTGTAATTTCCTCCAGCCAGACCATCGATCGTGATGGTGCCATCACTGGCGCTCTGTTGGCTCGCGGGTGAAGGACCCCAAACACCACATTTCCAGGGACTTGACGAAGATTTCTGACCTTCGACCTGCTTGTTCCAATGGAAGCCCTCGTCGTGTCCACCACCATGCTCGATTCTCTGGACCTTGTCATCATCAGCGGTAGTGCTGCCCACAATGCTAATCTTCCCCTTACAGCCAGGAATATCAAGCACAAGCGAACCTTTGGTGTGCCCACCGGCGTCGAAAATGTATACTTTACACCTGCAGCAGTAACCAGATATTCAGCAGCAAAACTCCCAACTCCAACCTCAAACCCAGCTTTTACTTCAGTCAAATTGCCAGGTTGGGGATGCGCCACCCAACTCGTCTTGTTCAACACATGCAGTCCAGCCGCAAACGTCGACAACGCAAGTACAGGTCCAGAACTCCAGCCATGGGAGTGCGAGATTCGTGCGTCGTCGGCGTAGGCAGGGTAGTGTAGTGCGCCACTAACATCGTAGCCTTCGATGTAGGTGCTGTTTGTCATGCGTGGATCGTCGAGCATGAAGTCTGCCCACATGAAGCGCATGAGATCTACAGCGCGCTGGGGTTGGCCAGCAAGGTAATGGGCTTGCAATTCGAAGCCTGTGATGAAAGGCGAGACGGTCGTGCCGGCCTCTGGTGCTGGGGCGCCGTAGGGTCCCCAGCGGGCGGCGAGGGCGGTAGAAATAGCGGTGCTTTGGTTTGCAGAGGCGATGCCAGAGATGATACTCCATACATTTCCGTCTTGAGGATGTAGCGAAGTGATGGTGTCATTGTCTTTGTAGAGGAAAGCTGTATCGTTCCAGAGAAGTGTGTTTGCAGCGGTGGCAATGGCTGTGGATGCATTGGTCCAGCTTGCAATGTGCGAAGTATCGTTTACTGCATAGGCAAGTGTGACTGCAACATCCAAGGTATGCTTCAGAATACTGTTTGCCTCAATGTTGTGGCCACCCATGCCTTCTCTCAACCAGTCGAAGGAGGAAGTGACATTGGCTAACCCGGTTTCGTCCACAAAGCTCAAACTGTAGTTTAGTCCGAGCTTGAATCTGTTCCAGTTGGTTTGCAGATACTCATCGTCTCCAGTGTAGATCCAGTAGTTGTGTAATCCCAAGAGTGTGAACAAGTGATAATTGAAACTGAAAACCACCTTCCCTAGATTAAGAAAGCCGTTTTCGGGAAAAGCGTATACCGGTTGAGCAAACCATGGCAATGCTCCAGTTGTTGTGTTCTGGCTGGCGAATAGTTGTTGAAGAGACAGTTTCACCGTGATTGCATCATCTGTAGAGAGAAACACTCCGGGCACAGAGATGGCAAAGTCACCGGGCCAGATCAACTTGTCTCTCTTAGGGCCATCAGTGAATGCCGAGCTACCGTTGGTCAATGTACTGTTAGACCACCACATCGTTGGCGTGTCTGGATCTGTGGCGTCAAGGTCGACCAAGGAATTTTCTGATGTCGAGGGGATCGTAAATAATTGATCAGTGTAGGCAACTGAAATAAAGTCAGCGTCTTCTGTATCCAGACGCCAAGTAGCTCCTCCAACTTTTGGACCATGTGCTCTGGAGAAGAGAAGACTGGGATCAACACATACCAGCATACTAGACTCGATTCAGCTTCTCATCATTGCTGTGGAAGTATCCCGTATATTCGCGGAGATCATCATCAGGGAAATGCGGCATGGCAGTAAAATATGTCTGCAGATGGCTCAGCGTAACATTGCCCGTGGTGTTGTGATAGACATTCAGATATCTGAAGGCACCACGATCGTGCAAAGGTTCAACAGAGTAGTCGCCCGGACCAGTAATTTTGAACCACAACGTCTCGTCGATGGCAATGTTTTGTGTAGCATCCGACCCGTCAGGAGAGATCCACATGGACGACTCGGTGAACGAGATGCCGAGGTATTGCTCACTGTCGGATGAAGAGCCGACGTCAAAGGACACCAAGCCACCGATGTTCTTGGTGTAGTCGTATGTGACGGCTGAGACACTGTTGAAAGTCGTGCTGCCGGATCCAGAAGTCGTGACGCCGGCAGCATTGACGACAGTGCCATTGGCTCGGTAGACGTTGACAGGAGACAGATCTCGCTGTGAGGGTGCGAGGATGTAATCGGCATACGGAACGGCGGAAGCCGGGTGAGCTAGAAGAGCAGCCAGAACCACTGTTTGCAATCGATGCATCTTGATCGTCTTGAATTGGGTTGTTGTCGACACTGGTCCTGCAAGAAGGCAGCCCACGCTTTTATGGATTCCTCTCAACGTCGATAGTACCTACATCATCTCACATCGTTCGGTGTGATAGCCTCCGAGCCCCAGAGGATGCCGACATGCAGACAATCAAGCCCTGAGCATGCAAGACAAGCAGGTTAGCTCATCGCCTCGATATTCCAGGTTTGACTTGAAGATCAGCAAGATGCAAGAGGGCTCGGTGCAGAGAGGACAAGATGCGCAAGGGAAAGGCGGGGTGAGTGCGGGAATGCGGAGGTGTCGATACAGGGCGATCTTCAGCAATGCACGGCACTTGTTTCTCGTTGCCTGCTCAAAGCAGGTCGGGTCGTCCTTAGATCCAGTAGTCGAGATACGGGATGTGGAGGAGTAATGTCAAAGGTACGATTACAACATTTTGATGAAGGCTCCTACAGCAACTCGGTGACTTGTCCATTTGCGAACGTCGAACGCAGAAGCTCTCAAGAAGCTCGATATATTTCCATCTGCTCTTTCAGCTAAGGCTCTACAGAACATGTGCGTTCAAAGCCTTTCCGGCAAACCAGAAAAGGCGAATGCAGACAATGTTTCCAGCCCACCACAGCACACTTCTGATACCAGCAGCTTGTCTGGTTGTGTTTTGTCTGTAGACCAAGAAGTATGCAGCTCTAACCAAGGTGTAGATGGTAGCGTATCTGTTGAGCATACCACTGTCCAACTTTGCGACCATGGAACAAAGGACGGCGGCTGTGAAGACGGTGTAGTGCTCCATCGAGTTCGAGTGAGCAGCCTGGATACGGCGCAACTGATCCAATTTCTCTTGTGTGAGCTTGCCCTTGGAGACGAGTTGTTCGGCGCGAGGAGATACGAGATCGTAGCGGGGATTCATGTTGTTGTCGACACCGTAGCTAGTCTTCTGGAAGCGGGTCGTGGTGAGAACATAGCTGAGTACGAAGTTGGCAAGCAGGAATTGAGGGCCGTAGTTGGGCAGGGGGGTGAGTGAGTTGTTGGCGGTCAAGCCGAGCTTGGTAAGGAAGGACGACCTGTTGACAGTGTGTCAGCGCATTCGTGCTACGGAACTGGCTCGTGCAACTGCATCTTACATGGTTGAATTGGATGTCTGTTGCAGATGCTGGACGTGAGGAGGAGATCGAAGGTTAAAGATGCAAAAGGCGGACACGTCGATGAGGGTGAGAGCTATTGCGGCCTTGCAACGGTCCTCGGATGTCTCACTTTCGAAGAACTCTATCTGACCTCATCCTCCTATATACAAGTCACGATACTATCACTGTATATTCTCAGGAGCTGTCTCAGCGTACTCTGACGTCGAGATACACAACATACTGAAGAGGCTGGTAGTGTATGCTCTATATTCTTCTAATTCTTCTTGCGGGTTTTCTTGACCATGACGTACCGAGTCGTGTCGAGTCAGGGTGCACTCCTTAGCAACCAGTCCTGAGACTGCTGTCGTTGCATATTGAATGATAGGAGGTTGAACAAATGTCGAGAAGAACTCGACGAGGCGTATCATAGTAAGAGCTGAGAACGTACCGTGTGTATTGCAAACGAGGCGTGTTGCAGAGATTTTTGTCTCTGATACACGAAACGGAAGCATCACCCACAAAGTTCCAGGGGAAGCTGCTGCTACAAGCATCCGAGATTGTTTCTCCACTGGGCTGGAGTTCAGGGAGAGAATGTAACACAGCCAGTGTGTCCCGTCGATATAGAAGATTCCATGTTCATCAACCTCGCCCGGATGGAGCATCTTCTGTTCTTCCAAGTAGCATCATGCTCGAGATCACGACCATTCACTCTCGCGCAGAGACAGCTCATCATGATAGCTTCGACATGATACAGCACATCATGATCGTAACCATCATGATGATCAGATCATTTTCCTGCCAAGGCACTCAAGCAGACCCGTGAACAACTCTTGTCCTTCGTCGCCTCTTGCATAACCTGCACACTTCGTACCGAGAGTCAGGAAATTGATCATAGTCAAGCTTGGCACAGAACGGACGAGTACAGCGGCGATACCAAACACAGAGCGAAATGAGGGCAGAAAGCGGGAGCTGGACGCCGAGCTGCAGGACAAGCTTCGCAGTGACCAAGCCTCATCCGGACAACTTTAAACTCATTCCTGTCGTCTGTTTAGGGCTCACGAAGACCTTCCATGTCTTTGATCCTACAAGCCCTCCATCCATATCTCGAAATATAGCATTGAATCGTGCACCGACCCCATACTATATTGCTCGCTCGCGTCGCTCCATGGACAACCGTTGCGATGAGGACAGACAATCCGGTTCGGCTGATGAGAGGGCCTACCTAGCAGGCCTTTGTAGCGAAGAACGATACCTTCCTTCCTTGACCTTCAAAAGCGAGAACGTCAACAGAGAACAGCTTTATACAACGGCGTGTTGACGCAGGACGAAACACAGTCATATAACCGTTCTCTCTACGAACCAAAGCACAGCTTCGTCGATACTGGCATACCATGAATGTGGCATTCACGACGCCTAGATCTTGCTAGATCCTCACCCCCTATATGCATCAATGCAGCACCAGGCTTGGGGGATCTTCCTTCGGCGAGCACAGACCGAACCCACTGATCACAGCTCCCGTCCTCGTGTTCTGCCTCTTGTTATGGTCGTCGTACAAACTCTGCTGTCCATTGTTCTTCCTCAGCTGCCAACTTCCCCTGATCTGATGTCAAAGACGGGTCAAGCACGCATAGCCAAGATTTCTTGCCCTTGTTGGACTGACCTTCTAGACGAAAATTCGCCCATTATGGTCTCCTTCTAGGGCTTCTGGAAGAGATATATCCCGATCTGTATCAATCCAAGATATTCCATAGGTAAGGCCTGCTCAGTGCGCCCGGGTCATCAATATTTCGACATTCTGGTCAGAGCTTGACAGTGTGCCTGAGCTCTGCAAGTCGATCTCCAGGACTCCAATCCAGGAGCCACGCGGCAGCGTATAAAGTGATCGTCAATCCCCAAATCACACAAAGATCAGACAACAGCTCCATCAAGACATTCGTTTCATCTCATCATGCGCTCGTTCGTTCTACTGTCCGCCGCTGCGGCTCTCACGCTCGCTTCCCCTGTTCCCCAAGAGCTTGACTTTTCTTTGATCGATACCGTCGAAACTCCCTCGAACGTCACAATCCCCACCAACACCGATGAGCTTATCGTCGTCTACGACTCTGACTCTGCTGCTGCCGCCGTCCAGACTTCTGTCTTGACTGGCCAGACTGAGATCGATGTCTCCAACAGCACTACCAACAGCACCAGCTCTTCCACTCTTCGCAGACGTGGTACCTGTGCCGTTCAGGCCGCTGGCTCTGGTCCCGTCCCTTCTCCCGACACTGCTTCGGCCTTCCTTTCCTACTCTGCCTTCGCCAGCGCTGCTTCGGCTGCCGTCACTCCCTCTGGCTACACCCAAGCCTTCAAGAACTTGAACGCCTCCAACAACGCGTGAGTACCTCTTGGAAGCGTCGTTCCTTGATAAGATACTAACCACTTCATGCAGTTACGGCTACCTTGGTTTCACCAACCTCGACAAGTACGACTCCGAGAAATGTGCGGCAAAATGTAATGCCATCTCTGGCTGCGCAGCTTTCAACACCTACTTCGAGCGCGACCCTAGCCAGGACCCTGGAACCGGATGCGAGTCGCCTTCTTCGACCACAAACATCAAGGTGATTATCGGCATTGCAGAACCTTTTTGACAGGGAACTAATGACTCGCAGTGTGTGTTCTGGGGTGGCCCGGTCACTTCTGCCAATGCCAACAACGCTGGCCAGTGGAGAAGCAAGTTCCAGGTCGTCATTGCTGGTAGCAACGGTTACGTCAACAACAGCATAGCTGGAGCCGACGGCTTCACCTCGCCTACTTACTACGGCAACACTGCTATTGACGCCCCCAACGACTGCAACGGACAAAACACTCTGCTCGGATCAAAGGTCTTCACTGGCGGACCCTTCGATGCCAGCCTTTGTGCCGCTGCTTGCGACGCTCAGAGCGCTACCAACCTGAAGGCAAACAAGCCTACTTGCAAGTTCTTCAACACCTACATCCTGTCTCGCAACAACGTCGCCATTGGCCAATACTGCAATCTCTACTCTCAGACCTGGGCATCATCGTATGCTACCTACAAGGGATCCAACAGCGGCGGCAACAAGTACTCTGTTACTTACTCTTACGGTTTCTCCAGCTCTGCCGATGCTGGTACCTGCAAGAAGCCCACTACTTCTACCTGGATCGTCAGCTCCGCAACTGCTACTGCCAGCTCGACCGCCACTGCCCAGCCCACCACTGTTGGTGGTTTCATCGACTGGAAGACCTTTAAGGCCAATGGCGCTAACCTTGGCGGATGGTTGGAGAAGGAGCAGACTCACGACCCTATCTGGTGGGCATCTGTCGCCAACCTCTCTACCACTCCCGACGAATGGACTCTCTGCCAGACTCTCGGCGACCAGTGCGGTCCCACTTTGGAGGCCCGTTACGCCAGCTTCCTCAACCACTCGACCATTGATCAGCTTGCCTCTGTTGGTGTGAACACTTTGAGAATCCCCACTACCTACGCCGCGTGGGTCAACGTTCCTGGTTCGGCTCTCTACCACGGCAACCAACAGCAATACCTCAAGTCCATCACTGACTACGCAATCAACACTTACGGTATGCACGTTATCATCGGTCTTCATTCTCTTCCCGGTGGTGTCAACAACCTCGACATTGGTGAGGCTCTCATGCACGATGACTTCTTCTACAACACCACCAACCTCAACTACGCCTACGATGCCGTCGATGCCATTCTTGACTTCATCAAGGCTAGCGGAAATATGACTGCCTGGACCATCGGACCCATCAACGAGGCCTCTGACAACCTCTCGGGTTTCGGTACTTCTGCTGGTCTTACCGACAAGGGTGCTCAGTGGGTTGCCGACTATATCAACGGCGTTGTTGCCCGTACTGCAAAGGTTGACGGCCGCATCCCCGTCATGGTTCAGGACTGCTTCAAGGGCACCGCTTTCTGGGAGCCATACTTTGACGCATCGACCAACTTGGTCATCGACTCTCACGTCTACTACTTCGCCGCTGCTGGTACTTACTCCCAGTACGTCGCTCCCGCTGTCTGCGGTCAAGCCGCTTTCATCGCCGAGTCTACCAAGTTCCCCAACTTCATTGGTGAATGGTCCCTGTAAGTATCCCTCAAATGCCACACTACGCGAACTATGCTAACGTTTCTACCTCTAGGCAAACCATGTACAACAATAGCCTTGCCATTTCTGACCGCCAGTTGATCTTCAACACCCAGCGCTTTGCCTGGAGCAAGTACGTCAGCGGTGGCAGTTTCTGGACCGCTGTCTCGTACGCCACTGCTCTGGTCGATGGCCAAGGTACCCAGAGAGATTACTGGTCCTACACCGACCTTATCGCCAACGGTGTCATTCTTCCCGAGTCCAAGTTCAACGGCACTGCTTTCTGCTAGATGCAATTGTGGATCTGGACTTGATCGAGCGTGGTCGATCGAGTTTATTCCTTCTCTTTTTCTCATGATAGATGATCTCTAAAATTCGCTGTTCTATCCGTTCGGTAGTGTGTTTGTTGAGTAGTGAGCAAGAGGAAAACATGTATATATGCTATGGCAAAATCTTTCTTATTCCAACTGAACGACCGAACTTGACCAAATACCCGTAAGAATTCACACGTCACAAGATACCATTAGCCGGGAGGATCGAGCAGATGGTAAAGGTATATGCTCAAGTATCTCATACAGCCACATGGGGCATGCGAATCATTATACATACAAGAGAGATGCGGCATGAATGACTTACCTGAAGTCAGCAGGAAAGAACAACAAGATATACACAGGTAAAACGAAGAAGCAGTCTCCATCACATCTTCTCACAACACCATCAACACAGCACCCACCACCGCACCTGCCGTCCACATCCACCCACTCTCGACCCTCCCCACACCACCCGTAAACGCCACAATACCACTCGCACTCGGCTGCGGCATCCCCGACGTCGGCACCGAAGCAGGCATCCCACTCCAATACCCCGTAGAATTGTACACTCCATGCTTGACGAAGCCATTACTGCCCACAATGACGACTTCAAAGTCGCCGCCGCGGTATTGGCCATGGTTCGTTGCTGAGGTGTTATACATTGCATCGCCCCACAGTGTGCAGACGAAATTTGTCATGGAAGGTGGGTTTGGACACCAGTACCCCCATACGGTGGGTGCTGTAGAGTCGTTTTTTGTGGGGTTTCGACTGGGGTCGCGTTCGATGTAGATGTTGAAGCTTGTGCAGTTTGCTGCCGCGTCGCATTTTGCGGCGCAGGCAGAGGGGGAGTAGGTATCTAGGTAATAGAGACCGAGATAGTTGTCGAGGTTTGCTGCTGCAGTGACGTTTGTGAAGATGGATGTGTAGCCGGGTGTGTAGGTGTTGTTTAGAGACATGCTTTGGAAGGGTGTGTAGTGTGTGAAGGCTGACACTGTGTCTGGGACTATGCTGGGACCCTGGCCGCCGGGTTGCGGTGCGCAAGGGTCTTCTGGATTCACAAAGCCGCAGTAGGTGCCTGCCTCTGGTGTGGTTGGGCAAGGGGTGTCTGAAGTTGTGGTGGTGGTGGCAGATGGTAGCCGCAAACTTGTTGATGCAACATCACGCTCGTTGTGTACAAATGGTGATGATGCAACCAAGCTCGAGAGTGAGATGACGGAGAAGAGAGTCTGTGAGAAGTGCATCTTGCGTTGTGTGGAGAGATAGTGATAGCTAGAGTCCAGGTTTCGCACAGCAAAACGGGGATCGTCTCAAGAATATAAAGAAGCGTTAGAAGGGGGCTGATGCAAGGAACGAGCAAAGAGAGCGTGACGGCAATGATCCTACCGGAGGATCCGATAACCAAAAAAGAATAGCGACGTGTGTGTAGAATAGAGTTCTAGAGGATGAAGGTCAGGAGTACTCATAGCGACTACCTCTCCGTCTATCGACTCGTGCCCATGGTTGTGGCTTGAGTATGGCGGTTGCTTCTGTGGAGCAAGACTCACTCTGCTGCTTTGTGGGGATTCATGTGGTGGTTCAACGGCATCTGTCAAGACCCTTCATCATCCAAGGCATGCCCTGCCGTTCCGACGGAGCTTAGTACGGAGTAAGCTCGCAAGATGTCTCGCACGAGAGATTCACAGTGTAGGAGCTTCGGCTGGTAGGAGAGTCAATACTTATCCAGTCCGGATAAGCGACCAATGCAGTTGACAAACATACAGTGAATGTGCCACGATATAGTGCTGCACGATACCATCTGATTCTAGCATCTCGTAGAGACTCTTGAGTCGAGCGCAACAACGTCCGTAGTCCGAAGCCAGGACCGTAACAATAACTGTCAAGCCATACCCGAGGACGAACGTTTGACATGTCTCTCCACCAACCACTATCAGTCCATGGTGAAGTAAGCAGCGCTTCCTCGTGACGCGATACGACGTGATATGATAGGTTGCCAGAAGCGATGAACAGATGTGATGACGGAAGACTATGGTGCAAGTATAGAGATTCCAAGTTCGAAGAGGGCAGCGCAAGACAAGAAGTCCGTCGGCTGATGTCACGGTATTCGTCACGTGAGACATTCACAACGCCTTTACCAAGGAAGTTCGACAACTCAACGTCTTTCGCAGAACCTAACGTCTTTTTCCGCGTGGGAGGACGGGTCAACACGGCAGCCCGAGTGACAGAACCAAGCATCTCAAGTTGAAACACTCGTGTGTTTGGAGGCGAGCTGTTGAGAGAGATATCCATGTTGCTCGTGTGCTGGTATAGCATGTAGCTGACTCGCGTGGTCGATCTGCCACCGACAGTAGGTACATGGCGCCATGGTCCGAGTGACTACTGCATGGTACGCCCCAAAGGATTCGGCCGGCATGGTGTACGTCCGTAGCAATGCGACAGACGCTGCCTATGGATGAAATATCATGAGCAAAAGTCCGAAAGGTTGGCAGGATCGAGACGCGTCGGAAAGACGCCAGCGAATTTTCGCGTTGCTCTTGCGCCGGTGTTCGCATCGTACTCGCGATACCCCTGAGAAGCCGTGAAGCAATCCAGATCAAGCCTCAAATATCGGACAAGTCATGCCACAGCCTACAGGAGCGTGGTACTATGCTCTCGAGGGCAACTTATTGGGCTTCTGCCAAGCAGGGCGGCCGGAGAAGGAGGGGAGATTCCGCTTAATAAGTAGCTTGTCCATAGACCTTATTAGGAAGGACATCCGACTCTGCCCAGACGTACTCGGGCGCAGTGTCTAGTATCGACACCCATCGCAGCAAGTATATTCTCTGTGGCATAAGGATCAAATGCAGGAAGACAGCTGTCCGAAGAAGCTGTTCGCAAATCACTCCTGTTGGCAACGACAAGGTAAGCACAGCGATTGCCGTTTTGGGTTAGCTTGTACGTATGGACAGTCCTTTCTGTTTGCTCGATGCCACTTCTTTCCTGTCCAACACCTCTTGTAATTTGGTAAAGCTGTTCGAGATAACCAGACAGATCATGCTCTTTGGTCGTCAGCGAGATTCGCTGCCTCTTGTTCCCCGAGTCGAGCCATCTCGGGTTGTGGTTTCATGCCATACACTCTAGACCTCGTCTTCCCCGCAAAATCGCGGACCCTCACAAAAAGTTGAAAAGAGAAATTTTGGCGGCACACGCATCCATCGCAACTTCGCTCAGTATTACCTCTCGATATAACATATCACAATTTTGAGTCGCTGTCGAGTTCAGAAATCAAGCCACTACACATCTTGAATCGCGAATATCCAAACAGATACCCTGGCAAAAGGCGATCTCAATCTGACCTCAGCCAATATGGCAACCGAAGAACGCAGCTTCAAGACGCAGGATTTTACGGTACCGTCGAATGGATCCGGCGAAACTATCCAGGTCCGCATTAGCGAGCCCAATCTCACGTCTGAAAACCTAGGCCTGGAAACATGGGCTGCCTCACACATCCTCGCGTCTCAGCTTCATCATCTTGGTCCGAAAATTCAGTTTCCAACTCCCAGTTCAGATGTCCTTCCTATTCTGGAACTCGGTGCTGGTACAGGTCTCGTTGGTGTCACAGCAGCAACGCTCTGGAAACAGCCAGTTGTGCTCACTGACCTAGCACCTTTGGTTCCCGCTTTAGATGCCAACATTTATCTCAACTCTGAGGGCCTCGAGAAGGCCAACACAACCATGGAAGCAGGAACATTGGACTGGAAGCATCCTACCACATTACTTGTCAAGGACGAGCAGCGATCTCAGACAGAAGCACACGTCATTTTTGCAGCCGATACCATCTACTCGGAAGAACATCCTGAATTGCTTGCAAATGTCATCTTGAAGTGGCTAAGGAAAGACAAAGAGGCCAGATTCTTGATCGCGTATCCTTTGAGGGTCTGCTATATCGACTACATCAGAGAGATGTGGGAGAGACTCGAGGAGGGCGGCTTGGAAGCTATGGAGGAAGGAAGAGAAGAGGCCAGCCAGGACCTCTTCAACGATGAGAGACTGGTTGAATGGAGTCTCTGGAGGTGGAAAAATCTGTAGAAGGAGCTGCAAAACGATCCCCTTTCCCGCATCTCGGCCGTCTCGTGGCTATAAAAAGGCATGAACTCAGCCAAATCAGAGCAATGTCCAGTGAGAGCCCAAACATCGACCGCTCTCGCTGGATGCGCTCCTCGATATGAAAAGCCTTCTGTATCTCGACAATTCACTTTCTACCCTTGACAACCCGTGGGAGTCCTATTCTCTTCTTTGCCCCTTTCACGCTCTCCATGTTGGCTGATGTTTGTTCTAAGGCTGTGAGAATGCACCAATTACTCGGAACTTGGAGTGTTGTCCAGTGAGAGCACCAGATTCATCGACTCTCACTGGACAATACTCCAAATCGCGAACAGTTTCTGCATTTTCTTAACACGATCTCCTACACCTGACACTAGTGGGATTCACGTTCTGAGCCTGTATATCTCCCACTCTTGTTGGACAGTAGTCCTAGTTTCAAGTACTCTGTGCATTTTCATAGCTCTATTCCCTGCCTTATTTGTTGGTGAGAGTGCCTTATTCTCTCTGGCACTACACTCTGGCCCCTTTTCGTACTACACTCTGGCCCCTTTTCGTACTTCATCACACTTCAAATGATTCCTGCAAAAAGCCTGTTCTTCCACGTGTAGTGAAAGCAACGCGGCACATTCTTTGCAACAGGATATTTTGTTCCATACTACACTCACCAAGCATTATACCTTCACTTGGGATTGTTAACGTTCTAACAAAATCGACTCCCACTATGCTGATAGTCAACAATATTTCGCTCAGTCGTAACTCGCGAACGCTTCACTGTCTTTAGCTTTGCTTTCACTGGAACTGAACTCGGATAATATTTTATTTCCGTCGTAACTCGACCAAGCTCTACCTCCTCTCTTCCCACGATCCAACGCTACGCAGTAAGTCGCTCGCGCTTTGTTCGTAGTGCGAGATCGTAGCAATCATGTCTCCCTACTTTAGGTATGACCTCACGATCTCTAGTCCTATAACGATGCATTTAACCCCTTAACCCAGCCCTAGAGATCGCCACTCCACCGAAGACAAAGGCCCAAAGTCACCTCGTCTGCGTCTTACTCCATTCGAACAACTCAACATCTGCACTGAGATCGCAAGCGTAAGTCCCCTTTTCGCAACCCCTTGCTCACCTCTTACTCACCATCTTATAGCTCAGAGCTCAGATCTCCAAGCGCAATGACAAGATCGAGAACTACAGATCTCTGCATGAAGAACACATCCTCAGCATTCAGACCAACATTACGCCTTACATTCGCCGTCAGATTGAGCATGCAGAGGCTGGTAGAGGTATTCGCAGAGGCAGTCATTACCAGATGCACCTGATGATGAACCTGAGAATCAGAGTGCAGTTTCTCAGAGACATGATTGATCAGTGGACGGCCGAGAATGCAAGCGACGAGGCCAAGATCGAAAAGTTGAAGAAGGCATTGGGCACCGACGAGGATGGTTCGCAAAACGGCGAGGATGGTCACTGAAAACACAAGTCGACTCCTCATGGATCCTTGGAAAGGCAAGGACATCTGAACACTTTGGAGAGAATTGAGGAATACCAGAACGAAAAAGTTGATCGTCGATTCTGCAGCAGGTCTAGCAGTTGACTGACGAAAGAAGAAACAGTCGCTACAACGAATGACAACACGGAAGGCACAATGAAACTCAGTCTACCCTCATACCTTCCCAACTCACTGATCTCATAATCTATCCCACCACGTCTTCCGAAGGTATCGATAGCAGCAACTCCCGCGTGTATGCTGCAGCACTGGCAGCTGCATATCTCTGCTACCCATCGTTCTTATGCGAATCGCAATAGTCGCTGATGCCCCTGACCACCAGACATGGAAAGTCGTTCATCAGGCCTGCAGCTTCCATCTCGAAGCACAAAACCTGACCGCCGAGGTCTTTGACGATTTGGTCTCGTGTCTGAGCGTCTTTGATGACTTGGTTGCCAGATGCGATGGTGCCGTAGTGAATTTTGATAGTAGTGTTTTTTGTATTGAGTGGCGGTCGGCTGATGGTTTGGCTCAGGTCGCAGTTGGTGCAGTCGTGATATGCGGCGTGAGGATAGGTCGCATTGAAGAGCACGTCTCGCTCGTCCTGGGGGAGAGTGTATCGTTCCATATTCTCTTCAGCATACCGTAACATGTGAGTTGGGTACGTCCGTCGGCCTCGCTCGTGATTGATCTGAATGCGATTGAGCACGCTCAAAAGAAGTGTGGGTGGGTTGTTGAGGTGACCAGTCCTAAGAAACGCTCCACCCTTTTCCGCTTTTCCGAAATCGTACTGAACTACTCCTCCGTATTCAAGATTAGGCTGAGAAACAATCACATCACCTAGTCGGATGTCGTCCCTCCCGTTGGGAACACCGCCTCCGATTCCTACCATGAAGCCAAACATGATAGAGCGGAACTTCTCGAGCATCCCTCTTGCCACTGCTGTTGCGGCAGAGATTCCAGGCCGACCGCGTGGTAGACAAGCAATGACAACGTTGTGGTGACCCACACGTCCGAGTGTGTACAACGTGGAGTCATGTCGATTGAGAGCTAGATTAGGATATTGTTCGTCCAAGCATGACCTCAGCAGCTGCCGCTTCGAACGGTAGCGCACAGATCCAGCCAATCCTATAGTCTACATTTGCTGGCGTCGGGGGCTGGACTCGCGATGGCTCTGGTCTGCTGCGCTCGTACGAGCCCGTCTTCGCCTCGAGGTCTGTAGCCTGTTTTGGTACTCTGTCTTTCCGTGTTGACCCTCTGGATGTTTCTACACCTTGTTTACAGGCTGGTGCCAATTTTGCTTCTGCCACATCTGAATTCGACATTTTGAGCTTTGGTATTCTTAAAAATATGGGTGGCTCAGCGGCGCCAGTGAGGTCGTGGAAGCGGTGATGGCGGCGCTTTCTAACTGGTTTGGTTTCGAGCCCACATCTAACAGGCTTTGGTATAGGCTGATCTAGAGGGACCACTCGCCACCGGCTCGCCACTTTCGATGCATCTTGCCCCAAGACCGAGATGCGAGAAGGCTCGGGTAAGCGGTCAGGAGGTATTGGTAAGACGTGCGAGGTAGTAGAAAAGTAGTGCAAGTCGGGAGCTTCGTGGCCTTGCTTGACGCTTGATAGGTCGCTATTATTCGTACTCTCGACTTCGACTGAAGGAACAGCTAAAACGTTGCTCCCCGACGAGTGACTAGTCTCGATGGCTTCGATTGGTACGACTTTAGAGCCTAGAGGGACGCGGGGTGTGTATGGAGGCTTGTTGTCAGGACCAGTGCTCGTGATCTGAACAGAGTTCGAGGACTTCCGCTTAGGGGAAGCTGAGGGAGCGACCTTGATGCGAACGCTGGGCCGGTTATTTGCTTTGTTGCCTTCAGCAGGTTCGAAATATTCAATGAGCAGATCGTTGCAGTCTTGGTAAGGATTTGGGTCTTTTCTGGATGTTATTCTGTCTTGCGGAATAGTAACATAACTGCCGTCGTCGTGGATTACGTAGGAAATTTGAACCACCATCAAGCTTAGATCATCAAGGAAATACTCAAGTCTTGGGCTTTTATGATTAGCTATGCAGCAGGGAGATCTATGGCTTAATGAGAGCGTTGATGTTGTGTAAGGCGAAGCTGTAAGTTCTATGGGCTCTCTTGGGCAAAGCTATGCACATCGGGAGAGTCAGTCGGTTGTGTGACCCGTCTGCGTGGATTATGTCTTGGATTATTCTGAGCATAACCTAACAGATGTTTGTCAATGAGACAACCGGGGTGGCAGAACGACCAATGATTCACCTGTTTTAGCACAATCCCTCCTCCGACACCCTGAGAGATGAAAACAACTGGCCGGTTGCGATATTTGGACGGCCTGTTCGATAGAAGTGCTTCCAATACCTTGTCCGCTTGCTGCTTGAGTCCACCGTCGTCTGGGTCCGAGATATCATGCCACCAACAGGCTACCCGGGCGTGTGGAAAAAGTATCATTGAGTGTGCTCACAACGAAATGATTACTGCTATCCTCGTGTTCGTGTGACAAGGCTTCGAACATGCCAATATAGATGAGACTGTCATCATCAGTGACCGCGGCTCTGCCTGCCAACACAATACTCACTCGTACGACGTTTTCCGTGATTTATGGACGTAGAATATCGAGAAGTGAGAAAGTGACAATGCTCAGCCTATGAGGCATGAACGCAAGTCCCAGAATGCTTTGTGTATGTCACGCAGACAGCGTTTGAACAAAGTGTCGAGCAACTCCAGGATTCTCGAGCACTGCCCAATGATCACGTTACTCCATGCAGGATTCAGCCACAGCGGGTGTGTTGGCAAGTAGCGACGCCATGGATCAGCCGCTCCTGCCAAAGTACTGTTGTAGCGCTCGGACTTCGTCTCCTTCGTTACAATCATTCTGAAACTCACAGATAGAGAAATATCTCCGAATTACTGATGGATCGCGTCGTGAGCAATCTTCGATCTAGGTTCATGTTTAGAGGGAGCTTCCGGGTCGATATTCTTCTGACTATTATTCCAGCTTTCCAGCTCTAGCAGGTTCGTTGTACATCTCCTCTAGTCTCCAGTAACGCTTTCGAAAGACCATGATAATGCACCAAGCCAGCAGCCAACACCGCAACGTGCATAATCTGATGCGACGCACCCACAAAGTCAAATTTGCCAGGGAACCTCGACTCCGGTATCTGTTTTCATTGTCAGAGAAACTCGATGCCAAACATATACATGTACAACAGCGACTTACGCGGAAAGCATATGCAGAGCAGCCGAGGAAGTTGAGAAGAGCCATCAAGCCCATCCACTCCAACGATAGTCGTCGCCGTTGAAGTGTAAATCCATGGAGATACATGCCGTGTACGATGAAGACAATAGCGAATAGACCCAGACTGAGATAGGTGAGTGCGCGAAGGGTTCTGTACTCCGGTCGGATAAACATGGGCCCCAGGATGAACGTAATACAGCCAGTAGCGCTGGCAGAACTCTGATGAACACTATCAGTACGCTTATCAAGTAAAGTATAGGAGACAGAGAAGGCGAACAAGAAACCAGTGTAGACTTCTCATACGAGCATCACAATTAAATGCAAAATGGATAGAGGCGAGACTTGCTCCCCACATGAGCAGTACAATGCCGCAGCAGTCGGCTCTGTTGTATTTCTTGTGCACGGCCTGACTGTGACATCCTGAAGTATGGAACCTGAATTCTATCAGCTTGTGTTGGCATATGTTCAAAATGAGCATTGCTTACGCTGCCGAAACGGCAAAACATGACGCGACACCAGCAAAGTATATCAGAAATACTGCTGCATCAATTGGTTGTGCTGCTGGTACGTTCCGGTAGAGGGCAAAGTAGAAGTGGAGTGGCAGGAAGAAGGAGAAGATCATGGCTCCAATGGAATGTGAGTGTATGTTGACTAGTTGCAGCATCAGCAATATATTCGAGGCTTGCACACATTGGGAAAGGGACATACTCGTCTCATTGTGCCAACGAAACATGCTCTTTACTGATTGCGACCATGATCCGGTCAGTGGTCTGTGGATGGTCAGAAGAGTGCCCGATGCATATGATCGCATAAATTGACATACCGGTATCCCGTGTAAATGTGTGGACTGTCTCTATCATATAATCAGTTTCCATTCCATTGCACACCAGTTATCAGAACAGAGCAGACGTACTTCTGCCACGACGCTAGTGATGAAATATGGTTAGCCCAAGTACGCTCTCAGCCATGACCATCAGTGACGTACGAGTTTCGTCAAAGGTGAGCAGTCTGTCGCCAGCGACGTGTTCTCTGTTCGAATAGAGAGAAGTCTTTTCTGGATCTTTCTCCATCTTTTTCTGGTATAGACAATTGTGGTAGGGGATGCGGATGGTAGTATTAATAGTAGTTGAGCCGCAAAAAGAGCCTAAAAAAACAAGGAGCCGCATGGGGTCGTCAGCCACACGTATTCACCAGTCACAGTTGCGTTATCCTCTAGTCACAGAAATTCCAACGTCATTGTGCTTCTGAAAGAAAGGTCACAGGGCCGAGAATTCATAGGCCCAAAACGCCTGAAAGCCGATCTGTGCTCGAGTAGGGAGATGTAAAAAGCGGCATGTATTCCGCATACCTTAACTTCTGACGCCGGTGACGGAGGTGTGAGCAGTGTCAAAGGAAACCCGGTTCTTCTGCCGCGGTGCCCGATCTTCTAAAAGGCTCAGCACCGTTACACAAAGAGTCATACTTGCCTCATGTCCATACAATACATTCAAGAGACCTCTTGGTCTTGTTGCTCAAGTGGGAAGCTATGCCAGTCCTTTTGTCAGTCTTCTTCGGTCCCTGAGCGTATAGGAAACAATCTGCGAAAAATGGCCTCTGTCTTTTCTTTGAGCCTTAAAGGTATACGACACCCCTTTCCTGGATGGTAGGATTGGATCTGGCTTATGGATAGCACATCTGAGCCCAGACCCGGATATCCTCGCTTGAACAACCACGAACGTTCAATGTGTTGCATGACGGCCGACCATTCTGCACTGAAGCGAAAGAGTGTTCCACCAAAATCACACCCACTACTGGGGCGGATTTCGAGTCGTTCTAGTGGCAGCGAACCTACAGGCTTCGCGGCCGAGATGGTGCGAGAAGTTGCGATTGATAACGTCTCGTCGACTGCACTGTTTATCAGAGTATCTTTGATGTTCGAATAGCTGGGCTGTCGATCGTGTACGTTCGCATCAACTTCCCAGATTTGCTGCCAGAAGTCGATATCTGGGTCGTCCAGTACGAAAGGACGCTGAGGCGATGTCGAATCAGAAGAGTCTGAACAATCCAGTCTAAGTACGATATTCTGTAGCCTGGGCAACGTACCGAGAATCTTGTGCATACTGACCTCATCCAAGTCGCCTTTGGATCGCTTTATGGTGATGCTCAAATGCTCGAGAAGTGGCAATGGAAATTGAGTCATTGCTCTCAGCGAGACGAGATTGAATATCCTGTCACTGCGCTTTATTGTCATGAGCTGCAGTCGCTTCAAGCTAGAAGAATGCGTTGATATCCACTCTTCAGACTGTGTGGGATCGATCTCGCCGGCAAGCGCGAGACTTTCCAGAGGTGGAAGGCTGCGAAGGAACTCACTCAGAGCCTCAGGTCAGCGTAACATGCATTGGCTATGGAGCTTGATATCGAGTGTCTTCAGTGACGCAAGTGTGCGGTTCGTAGTCAACCACATCAGTGCACTTTTGTGGACTATCACTTCCGCCTTGAACACGCGCAGAGCAGAGAGACAAGTGAGCCGGCTCCACATAGCAATGTCTTCATATCGGATCCCGAGCCTTGGGCTTGAAACTTCGATCAGCTCCAAAGTTGACAGCGCTGCAGCTTTGTAGCGTGGCGGGGGTCCAGGTGTGCGAAGGACCATCTCAATTTCATCTAGACCTTCCTGTCTGACATGATCGTCAGGGCTGTTGGGATTCGAAGATCGATGCCTCACTTGTGTGAGGCTAGCTGACAGATTCCAGGCTATGACTAAGCTGGGTCTTACGCCTAGCCAATCTCGTACTCCCCTGCCACTAAGACTCTCACTGCAAAAGTCGTAGTCTTTGTCTAGTGGTAAACGTAGCTCATACATGAAAGACGATGATGCTGCAGGTTGCTCGTCTGAGTCTAGGCTTTTGTCCACATGACGTCTGACTCCTACGATTCGGAGCTTGCAGTTGTAGTGGTGACGATTGAGGGAGTGGAAGATGCAAGGCGGAAGCTCGTCCTCCTCCCATTCAATATCTGATAGAGGTGGCATTCCAGCTACTATATCCGCGAGCGGTTGCCAGGCAATGTTGTCCGAGTAGGCCCTTTCGAGGCGTTTGATTTTTGTTGTCCTACTCCCTTTATAGTCCAATGGCTGACGGCCTCTAATCGAATGCAGCGTACTCTTCCATCACGACTCAGACGATTCTGGAGTATATGTTTGAGCTTCTCGACGGCTTGTGGAATCTGATCTCGACGATTGATCCTGAGAGGTATGATCTGCCAAAGAAATTGCGACGATGCTGCGAGACATATCTTGCTGACTTCAGAGAATGGAATGAGCTGTCTGGGTTGCGGTCCAGCAACGAGTCGGCAGATGTACTCCAGAATCTCGAATGGAAGATCTTGTAAGCCTGGCATTGTGATGATTGACGCGACGAGCTTGAGAGAAGGATTACCCTACTTTATATGGAGCAGTTGGGCTTGTTTAATTTGAGCATGGTTGGTGGCTGCTGGGCCATTGCTGCCTCGATCCTGCAGCATACATGAGTCAACCCATGTCGCTGTTGATTGGCTGTCCGAGGTGATCCATGCACGCAACAACCGACTGCGCTCATCTAGGTCGTAAAGTCCATTTTGTCTTCAAGCTTCGATCTTAGGTCAATGGAAGTGATATTGAGGACTATGTGATGTTGGTTGTGGAGATTGAGAAGTTGAGTAAAGAATGCAGGAGCTCGACGGCCGAAGCTTTCACCCGAAGGATGCCGAACGTTCTGTCCACGCCGGCTGCTCGCTTAGCCCCTCTGATTTCACTGACACAAAGTAGGCAGAGTCGATAGGAAGACCTCGCATCGCATCGTGTAACAGGAAATATCAAGGGCAAAGCTCCGAACTCCGAAAAAGTTATAGATTACCGATGACGTCTCCTTGTCATTGCTCAGCGATTCGGGGCTCGCTCTTAACTCCGTCGACATATAAAGCACCTCTCAACACAGAGTCTCACAAAAGATCTCTATCAATCCATTTGAATCCCTCGAGATAATTTGATATTATGACAGATCTCTATCAAAGAAACAATCTCTTCTCGGTCGATGGCCTCGTGGCCGTCATCACCGGCGGCGGCTCCGGTATCGTTTCACATCCTCAACTGCTAGCACCAATCATCCACGACTGACAACTCGCAGGCATCGGTCTAATGATGACAAAAGCTCTGACAGCAAATGGCGCGAAGAGAGTCTACATTATCGGCCGCCGCAAGGAAAAACTCGAAGAAGCCGCTTCCACCAACCCCTCGGTCATCATCCCAGTCGTCGGCGATGTAACCTCAAAAGACACCTTGAAAGCCATTGCCTCGCGCATCGAGTCCGAAATTGGATACATCAACTTGTTAGTCTGTAACAGCGGTGCCATGGGTCCTGCATCAGGTGTCAACAACCGCGAAGTCAGTATTGCCGAATACGCAGCTGCAGCCATGAACCAATCCTGGGACGATGTGACGGCTACACTGAACATCAACGTTACAGCTGTGTTGTTCACCGCATATGCTTTTCTCGAGTTGTTGGATAAGGGTAACAAGAACCCGGTGGCCAACAAGACAAAGAGTCAAATCTTGATTACGGGGAGTATTGCTGGATTTAGCAAGCAGCCTAACCAATCCATGGCATACAAGACCAGCAAAGCGGCGGTCATTCATTTGGCGAAGAACTTGTCGAGTGAACTGTGGCCGTTTGATATCAGGTGCAACGCCCTTGCCCCTGGCTGTAAGTCTCATATCTTTTCGAGGTACGATGGAGTCCATGCTGACATTCGCAACTCAAAGTGTTTCCTTCGGAGTTGGCGACGAGTCTTATTTCAAACTCAAAAGCGGATCCACGAGAAGAGGGATCGTTCGACAAGTCGTACATTCCTGCTGAGCGAACAGGTGATGAAGAGGATATGGCAGGAACCATTCTGTACATCGCTTCCAGAGCCGGCGCTTACCTCAATGGCAACATCCTAATGATCGTAAGTCATGATGTATGTGTTGTTGGAAGCTGGATGACTGACTATGTGCGATAGGATGGAGGCCGCTTGAACATCATGCCAAATTCATACTAGCGAACGATGCGAACACGAACGATGTAATGGCATGACCAACGAAGGATATCAAAGTCGTGTCTGGTATTACGAGGACTTTTCATCTCGTCAATCTTTTATCCGCGTGATGATCATCCAAGACCGCAACATGCCCTCTTGTATCGTTAGCCGTCGGTAAAGGACTAAGCAAAGCTTCCTCCCTCTCCACAGTCGTCACAATAGTTCTCGTAACTTTATCCTTCCTCGCCGGCAATTGCATCTCAATATCTGCATGCACAATCTGCTGCGATTGTCTCGAGTCTGCAGTATCCATCCGCCTCCATTGATCCACGTTTCCACTGAATTTTGCCGATTTTGGTCGTCTACGCCATCGGGCAGGGTGGAGAGCAGCCAGCATAGGCGCATACATGGCGCGTTGTTGCGCCGTGGTTCCGAAAAGAACAAAAGCGAGTAAACTGGCCGTGACGCCAGGCAAATAGTTCAATACATCGACGACAGAAGCGCGCACGCTAAAGTCTGGCGCTCCAGCAATGTTTGCGTTTTTGGTCTTGTGGTATCTGTTGACTTCAAAGGAGATGAGGAAGATTTCGAAACCACTGGTGAGAGGCTGGGTCAGCAGGTTTTTTTTCTCTTGACGGTAGGGGTAGGTCTCTACCTTAGGATCAGGAAAGCGATGGTGAAGCGGACCACAAGCCATCCGTCGACTCGCGCTCTGACTCCCTTGGGTGCTGAACGTGCCGCTCGACTTGTTGTGCTCTCGACCGCCGCTACACTGCCGATTGCGTATGATTTCGACGCCGATGCGGATGCGTAGCTGTCCAATCCCATCTTGGCGCGTAGATACTTGAAAAGGATGAGGATGACACAGATTGCGCCGAATGCGAAACTCACGAGCACTGTTTTTGCGTTAGTTTGAACATGATGCGATCAAGAATTAAGAGCGCGTACTCAGCAAATTCATCAAGATCAAAGTACCGATGAAGCCAGCATTGACTTGGAAGCCTTTCCGCAGCGCTGAGAAAATGGCAGGAAGCACTACTGCCAAAATCTTGGAGATCCAGCTAATCACGCCTTGCCATCGTTGAAGCCATCTCGGTCGGATGTTCCAAACACTGAACACCAGTGCGATTGCCCTGGTCATGTCAGCAAAAGCCCGTGTCTGAGATAGTATTGACATACCAGAAGAGCATAGTGACCGAGTCAACATTGTAAAAGTACAGAATTGTCCAGAACAAAACAGCATTGAACCCTCGAGATAGAGGACCCAATGCCAGCGCTGGATTGCCTTTAACAATAATGGATTGCTCGTATTGTTGAATTCGTAAGTCGTGCCAGTTAGCGATGTAGTTGCATTGTTGAATAATCGACGTTATAGTAGTGCAAGTTGTCGCAAGAGCGAATAAGGTGACATCTTGGAGAAAATCAGCAAAAGGCGAGACAAGGCGAGAATAATCTTACAATTAAATCCATCTCTCGTTCTATGTAGGACAGTCACGAGCAATACTCCAAGGGAAAGACAGAAAAAAGAGTACATCAGTACTGGAATTGCAGCAGCGAGCACTGCGTCAGGCATATGCTGGGGCTCACTAGCCATGCTCGCGAATCAACGTCGGATGTATACGAAAAGCGAAGTGAAAAGAATCAAGTCATTAAGGACAGAATAGACCGAAGCAACAGGAGGTCTGGGCTTCTGCAGAAAAGGGACGTTCGAGGCTTTCGTATGATGAACGGGGTCATCACTATTGCTATATGGGTCAACCGGCACCACAGATCGAGAAGGGTGGCTTGTAAAGTTTGTCTTCATCTTGAAACTCATGCGATTGAAGTCGTCTTACTAACCTACAATGTCTGATCGAAGTGAAGCTTACCATATCCACAGGGCTATAAAAGAGTGGTATGACGAATGTTGCAAGGTAGGCCACGGCAGATTGCTGGGTAGTGTCTAGTGGCTGAGGATCCCTCGCCTAGTGTTCCAGTTCTGGAAAGAGCAAGAGCGATTTTGCCGGAAGCGAGCCGAAATTCAGCGACGTTGATGGATGCTGTTTAGGCATGTGGAAAGTATGTTTGCACATGGTAGGCCGTTGTCTTCTGTAACGCGCGTAGAAGCGGAGGCTGAGAGACAAGCATATAACGAGACGGTATGGAAGGAAGGTCCAGCCATGACTTTTGCAGAACGACCCTCACTCACCATCTTGGAGCATATGGTTGTTCAAGGAAACTTTACGCTGGCCATTCCGTGACTCTGTCCAGACTGCTGTTTGCGTAGGGTCTGAGAGCCACGATCGCCCGCTCGAGCCGGTGGGGTCGCGTGGTCGCGCAGGACTGTGCTCAGTGCTTGTATTGCAGACGAGCCATGACCCTAAAAAAGCTGATGGAATGCTATCAGTTTAGCGAGAATTGCGAGACTGCCATCAAGCCACCAAGGGCACCATTGTCGCGTGTAAAGCGGAGATTTGGCGAGGGCTCGGTTTCGCGACCGACTGCAAACTCGCCCAGGCGGAGGGTTAAGTTTAAGCCTGACCATTGCCAAACCTCGAGACCTCGGGATGGCAGGGTTGACGCGAACGGTTCTCGAGTCTCCAAAGTTTATTTGATATCTGAAACGATAGAGGATCCTGAGGATGGAATCGTGGCTCGCAGTTCCCGCAAACCCGCCCACGAGGCACAGGGATTGCGATAATAAACGATATTCACGGATATACTTGAGCGATACCACTTGTCCAGCCAAAAACTAGTTCTGTGATGAGATCGATATACACGATATTGTTCGTAGACAAGTGCAAGAAACACACGGCCATGAAGTGTTCCAATAGATTGAGCAGCAAGTGGGAAGAACGACCAGTGCCGCCGCAGTTGCCGTCCTCTGGGAGCGTCCGGCTTGGCATGGACAGACCAACCTCAAATGCTATCAGACGTCCCTGCTGCTTGAGTGGCAGTTTCCCAGACACCCGGAACCCGGCACTTTACTATTTTGCGCCATCTACGTTGAAGAAGGGTAGTAAACAACGACTACTGGAAGTGGATATCTAGGACACGATTCATGTGTTCGCCCAAACAACAACGGCCACGGATGACCACGGGCGATCCCTACAAGTGCGGTACTTGTAGAGATGCTAGACCAAGATTGACTATACTAAACAGTCCTTCACCCAGGATGAGTCCACTGGCCAGAATGATAATGGGTGTTTCCGACTCCTTGCGCCAGTTGCGCCAGTACCAGTTTACCAGTCCGCCGATTGTCCGTGCCATGGTGAAGGATGGGGTATTGTACATGCCTGTAAGTCTGTTAGCCAATTGCTCTTTCTCTTTTTGGTCGACTTTGATTCGGGATCAACTCACCAACTGCTACGGCGATTCCCCCGGGAACAAAGGGTGTCCACTTTGCTCCTATCGAATTGCCGTAGATCCGCAGGGCTGTCAGGACGGCAAATACTGCGGCCGCTCCCGCTGCCCATTCGCCTACCATGGGAGGTAAACCTTGTCCAGTGACAAGGCGTGCGGTAAACACCCAGACATATGCCGTAGGCACCTGGAACATGCCTCCAGGAACTTCATACACCCGGGTATAAAGCTTGTAGATGCAAGCACTGATCACAGCACCAAAAGCACTTCCAATGATTTGACCCCAAAATTGCGCTTTCGGGCTGGCGCCGAGCAGGTGCCCAGTTTTGAGATCTTGGAGAAGATCTCCCGCTTGCAGCGCGCCGGACTCACTAATGGCGCCGGCGATAAGGTTGACAATCACCGCATTAGGCGAGCCTGAGGGAGTGACCAGAGCAAAGAACAGCTGAGTTAGCTTGGAGATTCCGGATACGGGGTTCAGATCTGTCTCTCCCAAGGCGCGGACGCCCATGATCGACAATAGAAGAGCGAGCACTAGTGCCAGAAGAGTGAGAGCGAAAGGGATGAGGTTTGCAAAAGCGAAGTGGACTGCACCAGCACAAGCAGCCAAGGATAGCACCAACCCAATCAAGGTGACCTTATTGCTGATCAGATGCTCAGGTGGGGCATCGGGCTCTGGTGCGTCTTGAGCGGTCTTCCTCGAATGCGTGGCTCCGGAGATCAAGCCGTCGGTTTCGGGTGAATCGTGATCAGGCTCGTTGAGGTTGACGGGACTGTAACCTCTCATGTGAGGGTGAGCAAGATTGCGAAGATCTTCTTTCCAGGTACCGCGAGCAACACTATCCTTGGCTCGCGGACCAAAGATTCGTACGAGTTGGATCGTTGGACGTAGAACCAACCAGCCGAGGCTGACGATTGAGTCTGCAAGCATGATTGCGAGACTGACCCAAACAATCCAGCCTTTGCTACCTTTCTCCCAATCATCTACAGCACCTGGTGCCCACCCTCTGGCCTTTGAGATTGGAGATAGAATGCCCCAACCAAGGATGGCTCCTAAGAGCATGTGCAGGGTCGTCGCAGGACCCATGATTATACCTTGGCCAATGTAGGCAGGTGAAGGGTTCAGTGTCCAGAGCCATTCTTTTGCTAGGTACATGCCCAAGAAGGGGATATCGCGAACATGAGGGATGAAGTAGGACAAGAGGGTCTGAGAATACACATGAGCTCACGAACAGGTTTCATAGATTGTTGCAAAGTCATCAAGAGTTGACGACTGCAGTGGATACGTACATAGAGGGCAGAGATACCGAATGAAACAGTCAGGAGCTTGATTCTGGCTCTCCAATCGGCATGATTGTCCTTGTCCAAAGCCTCGACATCATCAGACTCGGATGTAGTGGACTGTTGTCTCGGACGTTGTGTTGGGGCTCCTGCAACAAGCCTCTGTCCCTCCTCTTCGACTTGTCCGTTGCTGCCCTGGTGTTCGTTCTCGTTGTCCATGTCAATAATCCTGGCATCTTTTTCGCCTCCGTGAAGTACTCCAATCATGAGGGCGGTGGCTGTACCAGAGGGGAACTTGAGCTTCTCACGGATGATTACCTGCCTTCGCAATGGCACGGCAAAGACGACACCAAAGAAGCAGATACCCACAGCCCAGACTATAAGCTTGAACAATGGAAGGTGGACACCAGTGCCTTCGCCTTGGGTCTCGTTGGGCTTGAGTAGGTATTCGAGAGCAGGGATGACGCCGACAAAGCCGCATCCCAGAGGCATCGTACCGACCGAACCAGCGACAGATTGGACCAGGACGTTCTCGACAGGTGTAAAGGGATACGATAAGGTCCTCGAGACGGCCTTGAACCAAGCAAAGCCCAGTAGAGCGCTCGGCATGGCCATGCTCGAGACCCATCCTGTCTGCAGGCCAAAGTAGGTGTTGGAGAAGCAGATGACGGTGCCGATAGCCAGTCCAAGGAGCAGCGAGCGGAGGGTGAAGTTCTGCGGCTGCTGAGCACGCGACGAGAGGATCGAAGCAGCGTCCGAAGGAACGTCCATGTCGTCGTGGTCGTCGGGCAAGCCCCTGTCGGGCGCCATGCTGTCTTTATTGCGCTGGTTCACTCACAACCAATATCGACGACTTATCAATGTCGTGCTTTCACATGACGTGGTTTTGGCCTGCCCACTGCCGAAGCTCGACTCGGAGAAAGGACGGATTTAAGCGCGTCCCCATTTTTAGCAAATATTTCCTGCCCGCCCCGGCTCAAATACCTGGCCTATCATTGTTATTGGGTATTATCACATCTGCTAAAAATGGTCCGCGACGATATCGAATCCTCAGACGCCTCGAGCACCTCATCAATCGATGAGTTGTTGCGTGAGGACAGTGAAGGCTGGGAGGATGCTGAGCCCGAAGAGAATGAAGAAATTCAAGTCAAGGACTTTTTCAGCGACAAGACATTTCCCGATGCTGCTTCTATGATCAAGTATGCCGCCGAACAACACAACTTTGATTTTATCAAGATAACAAAAGATTTCGGTGTGTATATTGCTTATGCCATTCGACCTAACATTTTCTGACAATCCAAGGTCTTGACTTCTTTGGTGCTATTAAGCTTGTCAATTACATTCGCGGCGAGGCCAAGAATGGTAACCAGAAGCCTGATGTTTCTTCAAAAGCTCTGTTCGACGACGATAAATACATGCAACCTATTCTGGAAGACGATGCCCTGCTTTTCTCTCTGGACGATGTCCTGGACTCTGAAGACGCTGCTACACAGGATCTGCCTATCGGTTCTTCAAGCGATAAGACCACTCAGCTCGAAGCTGAACTGGACCGTCTGCGCGCACAATTTGCCGAGTACAAGTTGACTGTCGAAAAGACTTTGGACGACCGCTGGAACGAGCCTGCCAAAGACGGCGAGGCTGGCTCAAACAACACCAAGAACGAGAACCACCAGGACCCTGGATACTTTGACTCGTACTCATACAACGACATTCACCAGACTATGCTTCAAGACACCGTCCGTACAGACGCTTACAGAGACTTCATCTACGCCAACAAGCACCTTTTTGCCGGCAAGACTGTGCTTGACGTTGGCTGTGGTACTGGTATTCTTTCTCTCTTCTGCGCCAAGGCTGGTGCCGCTCGTGTTATCGCTGTCGACAACTCTGAGATTATCAACAAGGCTCGCGCCAACATTGCTATGAACGGTCAATCCAAGGTTATTACCTGCGTTAGGGGCAAGATCGAGGAGATTCAGCTTCCTGATGGTATCGAAAAGGTCGACATCATCGTTAGCGAGTGGATGGGTTACTGCTTGCTGTACGAGGCCATGCTTGACTCTGTCCTCTACGCCAGAGACAGATACCTCAAGCCCGATGGTTTGATGGTTCCCAGCCACTGCACCATGCACCTCGCTCCCCTTGCCGACCAAGACTGGATCTCAGACAACATTACTTTCTGGAGAGACGTCTACGGTTTCGACATGACCTCCATGATGGAAAAGATCTATGAAGACACACTGGTCCGCTACCCCAACAAGGACACCATTGTCGGCAGATCAACAGACGAGCTCCCCTTCAAGGTCCTCGATCTCCACACCGTCACAGTTGCCGACCTCGACTTTACCTCGGACGTCAGCTTCACCCTCAACAAGGACATTGACAACCTCGACGGTTTCTGCACCTGGTTCGACACCCTCTTCTTGCAATCGCGCAAGGACGAGATCCCCGCTGGCATGCTCCGCGGAGTCAAGCCGCCCAAGACCGACGAGGACAAGACCGTCTTCTTCACCACCAGCCCCTTCGGCCCCGAGACCCACTGGCGCTGCGGTGTCTTGATGATTGACGCTACCGAGAAGGACGATCAGACTCTCAAGCAAGGTACCGTGATTGAAGGCAAGGTCACCTTCAAGAAGAACAAGGATGCCAAGCGCAACCTAAACATCTCGATGAATTGGGAGATCAAGGGTACCGAGACCAAGGACAAGCAGCTCTGGTACATGAGGTAGAATGGCTTTTTATGATACATAGCGGGGGTTTTCTAGATTTGGAAGAGAAAAAAAAGTGATCTTTTTGTTCTTGCTTCATTGGCTTGCCTTTTCTTGTGCATTGTGGGCGTGATTGATGACTGGAGCTTTCACTTTTATTTCGTTTGTTTCTGCCGTCGTCACGTCAAGAGTACCACATTGTTATTCGACTGTCTCTCTCTTTACAGCCTCGACGGATGTTTTCTCGAGTCTGCTGACTTCAAAGTCTGGTTGTTCGTGGTTTACATGCTTACCGTATGGCTTCTGAGCTCTTTCCCATCTCACATAGGCACGTCAGCATATATCTTATCCCTGTCAGAGAAACGGTGATGGGAACTCATCTAACCTCGAGTAAGCATTTCTGGATGGTCTACAACGAAAAACTTACTCTTTGATACATCAAGCTATCGAAGACTATTCTATATCTCAACGAATTGTCAGTCTGGTCTCTGATGCTCATTGAAAGGGTATGGACATGATACAATGGAGTGTGCTCTCGTGATACTATCGCTGATGTTCCCCAGACTAGTTTGGGGCGTCACCCTGGCGATCTGATATTGACGCAAACATATCGAAACACAAGATGGAAGCCGTGGCCGCAACATAGATACGTGACTCTCGAGGAAGCATGGATACTGAAATGACCGCCCTAACATTCCCAAAAGTATCAGTATGTCTACTGTCGTCACCTGTAACAACGAAACTGTTGAACTGACAGGCTAAAAAGTGGAAGATGAATAGTCTAACAGAGCATCCATGGAACATCAAGTATCTGCATCTATTTCCTAGCATTGCACTTTGCAAAGGCAGGAGCCTTGGGCTTCACATTGACAGAGCTTGCCGTAACAGCATTATACTCACCACCCAAAACACCACCTCCCACAATCAAAATACCCTCCTGTCCAGGCAACACCAAAAGACTCCTGGTATAAGATGCAGGCTCCAAAGTATTGATCTTTGTCCAAGCACCTGGGGTGCCAAGATTATGGTTGAGGAAAACTTCGCCAAGGTTACCGCAGCTGACGACTATAGTGCCGAGGTCACCGCCCACAGGCGTCCATACATTGTAAGGGCTACCGTAGGGAACAGTGCCATCGGTGGCAACGAGAGGTCGTCCAATGCTGGCGTTGAAATTTGTAGGGTCGGTGGAGATGCGGTAGTATACTGCAAAGTCCACCTCGGGGGCGCCGTAAAACTCGTACGTCATGATGTATTGGCCAAACGGCAGTTCCGACACCACGGGCATACCGGGGCGGAAGTCGTAGGTGCCGTATACGACATCATCGACAACAGGGCTCCAAGAGTGGAGATCGGAAGAGACTTGGTGTACCAGCTTTTGGCCGTAGCGGGGGTCGCGCTGGTCGGAATAGTAGTAGATCAAGGTGTTGTTATAGGTCATCAAGAAAGGCTCCCAGACGGGGGTAAGGCCGTTGTTGGGAAGAGCTTCACCGCCATGGGCAACGTGAGAGACAAACTTCCAGGTGTATCCCTTGTCCGTGCTGGCGTAAAGTTCAAGCTGGGTTTCTGAGAGATCTTGAGGGATAGAGCTGCCGGCGAGTAAGATAGTGCCGGCTGAAAAGTTACCAATGGGCTCCGAAAGTTCGTAGAGGAAAGGCTGGTATCTCAGTCCCCATCCGTTGACTTGGTCATAAACGCGAGAGCGCTCCGACCAAGTGTGACCACCATCATAGGATTGATAGATGGGGAAGTAAGGATTCGAGTTGTTGTTGTAGAGGTAGTTCTCCCATGTCGCAAGGATGACATTGTCCTCCTCGCAGTCTTGATTCAGCAAGACAGATCTAGCGTAGAGTGTGCGAGGGACGGTGTAATTCCTCGGCGGCGTAAAGATAGTGACATGGTCGATGTCGCCTGTTGATGTGCCGTTGGTGTAGTGAGCGACAGTGGAAGTTGCAAACGCGGCAGCGCCTGCCAGTAGCGAAAGGAATCTCATGCTGTGTTGAATTCGAGCTTGGCTTCCTGAACACAGACAGCGAACACGCTCAGTATTTATTCCAACCTACCATTGCACGCCTTCATACAGTGCATCAACACGGTAGATTTCAATTCATCCACCCATGCATCTGCCCTGTAGATACGATCAGATAACTTGCCGAAACAGATCCTTCAACCACCGTCGGACGCAGGTACCATACAGTATACCGCTCGATGCTTGTCGCTGGTTGGAGGAACAATACAGCAGTTCATGAAGTTGGTAAATGATCGACGAGGGCAAAGGCGGCGATCCTTGGACAGCCCCACGATCCCCGCACCGGCCTCCACAGACAGAACGCCTTTTCTCAGATGATTACGGTTAAAGAGAGAGCCATCAACATGGTGTGCCGGGCCGACGAGATGTTACATGACGTGGTTTATGTCTTCTCTCAAGCCTGCGGCTTGCCTCTGCCAGTGAAAGAAGTCAGGATTTAGGAAGGACGTAGCTTTGACAAGCCTCGGCGCAAGAGAATCGAGGACGAAAGCTTGGCTTCATCATGGATAGAGCCGGCTCTTTGCTACGCCATCGCCTGCATGTTGCCTGTCATTCGCCTCGTCTCTCCCTCTGAAACATCAGATTCCTCACCCCATGTTGCAGTGTTCCTCCATCTCTTTCTCAACTGCTACACAGATCATTTGAGCAAACAAGGCTCCTAGGTCCTTCGAGAGATTCGCTGGAGCTTAGAGAATGGCTAAACCTCGGGACTACTCCGCCTTTACAAATTTTCATAAACGATCATGCACGAATCCACCACATCACCAGGGGTTGTGGTCTAGTGGTATGACATCTTCTTAGCATTGCTCGTCTGAGCATTACTGAGTGGAGAAGGTTCTGGGTTCGATTCCCAGCTACTCCATTGGTTTTTTCTTTTGCCGGTGGGGACTCTGTTGACTAGGCTTGACTTTTGTCAAGTTGTTGGAAGGGACGTGAAATGTTTTGGTTGAGTTGTGCGAGCCTCGGTCAAAACTCATCGTGAAGAAAACCAGGGATATATTGTAGCGCTTGCTATGTACGACAAAGGACTCGCTTTTGTGTAAGAAGATGTCAAGTCTATCGTAACGTTCTGCATGGTGAACAGATAATGAGCAGTGTGTACTAGATCCAGAGCTACTCAGGCCCAGTCAGGAAGTCCCACGCAGTCAACGTGAGGATCTTGACGAGATTAATGTAATCGTCGAGGTCGACACTCTCGTCAATTCCAGCCATTCCTTCTGGCGAAAGACCATAGCTGTATGCTGGCACGCCTTTGTATCGCCAGTGCTTGGCGTCAGTCGCACCGAGTGATGGTATAGCAATTGGCTTTCGTCCAAGTATGTTTTCAGCATTGTCCGCTATTGCGCGTGTGAGCGCGTGGTCAAAAGGACATAGGTTGGGTGGATTGGATGCTGCCTCCTGCACCTCATAAGAGGCTCCAGGGAAGTTTTTGAGTATGGCATCGATCTCTTTGAGGATAATCTCAGCGACTAGCCCGATTGGTAGGCGGATCTCTGCTTCGAATCTGCAGTCGCCTGGGATGGTGTTGACTTTTGTACCGCCACTGATGGTTCCGATGTTCACTGTTGGCCTGAGAATGTTGTTGGAGGCACCAGCACCCATGATCTCGTCGACGGTATCCCGTACCTCTTGTCGATCCAGGTATCTTCTTACTTCAGGATCGAGCTTGAAGTCGGAAAAGTCCTCTAGTTTGACCAACTCCGTAATCAATCTAGTTGCGATTCGAATTGCGCCCTCGGACAAATGTGTGTAGGCTCCATGTGCACTCTTAGCCTTTACCGTAAAGGTGATGCGCAGAGTGCCCTTTTCAGCGAAGCGTATGCTTTGAAGACCCGTTGGTTCGGCATTGAGATTCACATCTCCCGTCCAGGTGTCTTTTCTGTCGTCGTCGTTTAGAAGGTATTTGCTTCCCCATCTTCCACCAGTTTCTTCGTCGGATACTGCCTCGAGCACGGCAATGCCATTCAAGAGATGTCGATGCGCAAAGATATATGTATAGGCGGCAATAGTCGCGGCAGTTCCAGCTTTCATGTCCACAACTCCACGTCCATAGAGTCGGTTGTTCTCGATGTCCGCAGACCAGGGATCGTGAGTCCATTGTGATTTCTCCGTCTCAGAAATGGGAAAAACATCAATGTGTCCATTCATAACCAGCCTTGGACCAGGTTTCGGCGTCGAGATTCCACTGCCTTCAAATGGCGAGTCCACGGGGCTTGGGGAGTGATAGCCATCCAGTTGATGTAATGACGAGGATCGGCTGTGAGCTGCTGATTGTGATACTGCCGGAAAAGTGCTGGTGACGTTGGGCGCATGGCTTTTAGGCGCGATGATTGTGGAGGGAACATCACGAGATGCCAGAAAGGTAGTAACAACACAAGCTGCTGCTATCGTGTCGCCGGGTGGATTTGATGAGTCGGCGCGAGTCAAGGATTGGAGAAAGCTGATGAGATCCTGCCGCTCGGCGTCGATTGTCTCCAGCAACGCGGCTTTGAACATTTTGGAAAGTGCTGAGGAATTGGTATAAGAATATCACGAGAAGAGATCAAAGACTGTTATGAACCCTTGAACATATATAGAGACCTAGATTGACCGGCCTTTTGGCATACAAAACCTTGCTTATTCTTGACTCACAAGCCGTGGAGTCATCGAGGATACGTCAGAGAAGATGTCTTGGTCGCATAGGGAAGTGATCTGCCAGCTATCGTCGACAGGATCTTCGAAGATTCGAATATGATCTTCTGATAGCCCGGTTTCATCGTCCTTCTCTTTTGAGCAGCTGCCCGTCGTGTCGCAACGTGGTCTAGCTGACTGCATCCTGTGGCCTCGAAGGATGAGGAGCCGCGGCAACCGCGTACCAGGGAAGCTGGAGACGCGTTGACATGGCCGACTCCTAAGGACAACATCATGTCCCAGATCAAATCGCTTGACCGCGCCTCAATCATCAGCCTGATCCGTGGTCTTGTTGGTGTCCGATCCTGTATACCGCAGTAATGTTGAATTGGCATCCCATGAACACTGTCTCGTCTAAGAACAGCAAATTTAGATGCAACACAGCCCAGCGACCGTGCTTGAATCCTTCGACGGCTGCCTGAGAGAGGAATGCAATTCATCTTATACCGTAGTCATCTTTCCTTTCTTCCTTCCATCTCACATCGAATTCTACGCCCAATCTCACAATGCATGCCAAGTTTACCCTTGTAGGCTGCATTGCAGCTCTGTCTGCTGTGGTTCAGGCACAAGACGATGTCACGCAAATCCCTACCATCTACGATCGCGTCAACACCCCTTTTACGTTCACTGAGTGCGCCGCACCGAAAGAGATGCAAACGTGCTGGGAAGCGCAAAACTACACCGCTGAATATCTCGACAACGAGTGCACTGGTCTGCAGAACAGGATTGACTGCGCCCTTACAAACTGCTGGAATAGGGTATTGTATATTCTGTCATATCGTCAGATGTTATGTCATTGATTTGTTTTTGAAGGTGTACTCATGCGACTACCAGCAACTGCTGCTCGCCTACAATGTCACTTGCTCCGATGACCACACTGAACCAAACGCAACAGCTGCTGCTCCGGCAGCTTTGGAACTGCCATTTTTCCCGCCACCTGCTGGTGCCGCTGGAGAGTGCAGCTGTAACCTCAATACCATCGATAACAGTATCCAAAGTGGTGCTTTTGAGAACTACCTGGCATGCGAGTCAAAGGTCCGCAAAGAAAATGGCGAGTCGGATGACGACTCGGATTACACTGAAGGACCGGTACCTGACTGTGCCTGTTGTCTATACGGCTCTGTCGCTGCTGCGTGAGTAGACTTCGTCAAGTCTTCTCGTTTCTTCTTCGGGACTAACGTTGTGATCAACAGACTTTGGGATACTTGCCCAAGCCAGGATCCCGCATACATAGCTCTGGCCACCGTCAAGCAAATCTACATTGACAGCGATCGCGAGGGAAACAACAACAGCTTGACACACTGTGCCTCTGTTCTTGCGAGTGGAAACTTTAGCTGTGTGAATTATGGCTTTAGTACGTATGGCAAGAATGCTTCCGACTATGCCAAGCCTACGCCTTTGCATTCGGCTATTGGCACGTGGAGTGATATCAATGGTATCCTTACTAGCCCTGTGAGTGGCGCGACTTATACCTGGACCGCATGGAATACGACTTTCACCAATACTGCTGTTTCGGTGGAAGCAGTGGCTACCAGGACTGCTGCTGCGAGTGAGCAGATTACAGGCAGTGTGACTGGTACTGCGCTTGGTGGATCATCCACGAGTTCCGGCGCTGCTGCACCTACTCTGAATGTTGTACAGAGACCCGCAGCAGCTCTGATGGGACTCGGTGGCATCGCATTCGCTCTGCTATAATCAAAAAAGAAAAGTCGAAATTAACATGATATCACATAAGAGCCATGTGGCCTGAAAACCAAATCTACCTAAACCTCCAACAATTCCCAAGAAAAGTTTACAGAACATTTCTTTCGTACGAATCACTTCTTGTCGTAATGCGAAAGATTACTCTCGGTCAGCCTCTTGCATCCCTCCTGCAACCACCAAGGCAAACCCCTGAAAGCCCTCATAGCAGGTCCAAACCCATTACTCAGCAAGATCTGCCCACTCCTCGCATTCAAAATCTGGTCCACCACCGCATCAGAAATATCCTGCGGATCCAAGATTTTGGCACCCGCTTTTTGAAGTTCGGCTTTGCCTGCTGCAATGATTGGCGTGTCTGCAAAGAATGGATGTACGATTGTAGTCTTGATCTCCGGGCAACGGTGGATAGTGCGCAATTCGGTACTGAGGCCTTCGTTAAAAGCCAAGACAGCGGCTTTGGAGCACGAGTAATCCGTGATGCCCGGGGTGGTGAAGAAAGATGCCATGCTAGCGATGGAAACCACATGACCCTTTTTCTTGGCCAGCATGTCGGGCAAGAAAGCTTGAACGAGATAGTAATGCGAGAAGAGGTTTACACCCATCAGTTTCTGGACTTGGGCGGGCGTGGTGCTGAGGATTGTTCTTTGGCCGCCGATGCCTGCGTTGTTGATCAAGATGGAGGGGTGTCCGACTTTGGACTTGATGTCTTGGGCCACGGCGTTGACGGCTTCGACGTCGGTGACATCGCACTTGAAGAAGGTGATCCTTGGGTTGTTCTCCAAGTGCTTTGGCAGAGGGTTGATGTCGATGGCGACGACATGAATGCCCTTGTCTGAGAGGTCCTTTGAGAAGAGAGCGCCGAAGCCTGAGGAGCTACCAGTGACTACAGCGATCTCATTGTCCCAGTCCCAGTCTGCCTTGCTGGAGCGAAGGGAGAAGTTGTTACGAGCAAACTGGTTAAATGCTTCATTGACATTCCTGATCAAACTAAATGCAAACAACCATCTCAGAGTAGTGATGAGACGCTCAATGTTGTGAGGCTTCAGTAGCTGATGTAGATAGTCGTAAACTGGTCGTTGTATTGACTCGGGCCCTTTGAGTAGCACCAGCAAGGCGGCACCCGTGACGACTGGAGAGAAAGGAGCTTGTTTAAGAATGCTTGCCATGGTAGATATATGTACAATGATGTGAAGACTCTGTCACCTTGCAGGAATGGTGGAGGACAAGGTGATGTTAATATATACCGAATAGTATGCATGAGGGGTAATATATCGAGGATGCCTAGGTAGGCAGAGGAGGGCAAGTTTAGGCGACACACCTCGGCTTCGTCAAATCCTGCTCTTTCGATGTTCAGCAAGAATGAAACTGCTCTCTGTTGCCACTGTTTACAGAGAGCTCTCTTTGCGACGGAGCGCTGTCGCAAGAGCACAATGGCCGCTCATGGGACCTTCTTGCCGTTTCTCTACCCCTGTCTCTACTCGAACAGGGGCAATGCGCCGCGCGTGCTGAGGCGATGGCTACAACTAGGGCGACTGAATAGAAACACACAATGTCTGTCCAGGAGGCACATCGCAACCGTCTCCAGCACACAAGGAGGCCACGAAGACGAGAGCTTTGACGACACACCCGAGACCGAACTCGATCGCCTGGATCCGCCGCCGGACTCGTACTCAATCACCCCCTTCACCGATCGATGCTCAATTGTTCTACACGCAGGAGCAGGAGGCCACGGCTGCATCAGTTTCTTGCGCGAGAAATACATCGAGAATGGTCCACCCAATGGCGGCGACGGAGGAACGGGAGGAAACATTTACATCCAGGCTGTGCAGGGCGAAACTTCGTTGCACAAGCTTGCGCGACGAGGAATATTAAAGGCTGGGCGTGGAAAGAATGGTCAAGGAAAGGGGCAGGGAGGCACAAGAGGAGAAGACATCTTGATCACAGTGCCTATCGGTACGATTGTGCGTGAGGTGTGGCGACACGACCCCGTGGCAGAGGAAGAGTTGACAGACAAGAGGGCAAAGGCCATGGGCGCAGATGCCGTCTTTGACGATCAACCAGGCGTCGTCGACAACACTCGCAAATGGAGACGTGACAAATGGTTGTTGTTCCCTGGTGCTATGCCTCAATCCTTCACATCGGCCGATTTCCCTCCTCTACCACGTCCCAGGAGATCCCAAATCGCCATGTCCCAACCTCCGGCGCCCATCCGTCTGGATCTGGATTCACCCATGGAAGCTCCTCAATTGCTTGCTGCTGGATCTATGGGCGGACTAGGAAATCCCCACTTCGTGACAAAAAGCATTACCCGTCCCAAGTACGGCACGAAAGGCGACGAAGGCATGAAGGTCGAGATCCAGCTCGAACTTAAACTCCTCGCAGATGTTGGTCTCGTCGGTCTCCCCAATGCTGGAAAGAGTACCCTACTACGAGCCATCACCAACAGCCGTGCTCGCATCGGCAACTGGGCCTTCACAACCCTCCAACCAAACATCGGCACCGTCGTCCTCGACAATCACAAAGGCCGCCCTCTGATCGCCACCTCGGCGGGCAGAAAAGGCCCACCTCGCACCAACTTCACCATCGCCGACATCCCCGGTCTGATCGAAGACGCCCACCTCGACCGCGGTCTCGGTCTCGGTTTCCTGCGGCACATCGAACGCGCCGGCATCCTCGCCTTCGTCGTCGACCTCGGCGCCGGCGACGCCATCCAAGCCCTCAAAGGCCTCTGGAAAGAAGTAGGCCAATACGAACTCCTCCGCGACCGCGAAGTAAACGCCGAAACCGAACGTCGCGTCGAAGAAGAAAAGGAACTAGTGCGCTACTCACCTCTCGTCAAAGCCGAACCGCCAAACATTTTCGAGGATGGCTCAGTTTTGTTTAATCCTGATGGATCGCGTGTGTTGCCTGAACTCAAGTTGCCGCCGATTTCGTCAAAGCCTTGGTTGGTCATTGCGACCAAGGCTGATTTGCCAGAGACGAGGAAGAATTTTGCCGCTTTGCAGGTTTATTTGAAAAGTGTGGCTGATGGTGAGACGATACATCCTAGTGGGAAGAAGAATGCTTGGAAGAAGAAGCTTCATGCCATTCCCATCAGTGCCAAGTTGGCTCAGGGTGTTGAGAGGATCACTCCTATTGTTGTTGATCTCTTGGAAAACTGAGGGGACAAGCCAGTAAAAATACTGTGTGTACGAGTAGGTGTAATATACGCATCCCGAAAAGCAGAACTCTCTAATCCTCTACGTCTTCTATGAACATCGTGTCTCATCTCACGATACACCGGCACCCTCACACAAATGTTGCAGACCCCGAACCTCGAGAAAGGCACAAGCCAACCCTTTATAATGTACTGATCCGGCAGCCAGAACCAGCACATGGAAGATCTGATGACTTGCTCCCAACAAGTCAAACCGATAAGGAAACCAGGCCTCGGGAAACTGCAATCCATTCAGCATCATCAATACAGAGACTTTGAAACTCCACTTACCCGCAATGCATAGAATGCTGCCCCCAGGAGGTTCAACAGCGCCATCAAAGCCATCCACTCCAGCGCTAGCCTTCTTCGCTGAACCGTGAAGCCATAGAGATAGAATCCATGCATGACAAACACCACAGCAAACAGACCCAGACTGGCATACATAGCAGCCCTCGCAACGCGAAAGGCTGGCTTGATAAACACTGGATACATAGTAAACGCAATGCAACCCGTAGCACTTGCCGAAACCAACACCCAGTGGAGAGTTCGAAGCCACGGGTCGCAGATGAATGCGAAATGTATAGAAGCAATACTGGCTCCCCACATGAGAATCACGATACCGGAGAAGTCGAGGCGATTGCCTAGACTTGCGATGGGTGGGCTGTGGTTCCAGACTACATGGCAGCCGGCAGAGCAGGTGAAGCAGATGGCGACGCCGATGAAGTATAAGACGAAGACGATTGCGTCTATCGGTTGTGCGTCTTCAATGTGTCGGTATAAGGTGTAGTAGAAGTGGAATGGAAGGATGGCGAACAAAGCCGCGCCCAACGTATGCGAATGGATGTTGACTTGATTTGTTGTCAGCATAGAGATGTAACATGCGATAGGGTCAGGTCGCTCACTCGTTTCGTTATGCCAACTCAGCATACTCTTGAGACATTTCGTCCAAGAGCTCGCAGTGGGTCTAACAAGGATTAGCATAGCATAATACAGCCCAAGCGACTATATTACCGACCGATATCCTGATAACAAGTATTCATTGTCCCTTGCTGCACATCAATGTCGACTCTTGATTTCGAGACTGAGAAACTCACTTCTGCCACGCAGCTGTGTGATAGTGTTAGCAACATATCTCGATGTTGGCAACGCGTAAAACATACGGATCTCGTCATAAACCAATAGTCTTTCCTTCCTTGCTCCGACACTCGACTTTCTCAGAAGTGGCTTTGACATGATTCCAGGACGACGTAGGAATAAGAGGTGATAGTCTGACGGCGAGGCTATTGCATTCATATGCACGCCTTCCTCATCGGAACCACACACGAAGCGCCGTCAGTCGTTGGGCGCTTGCGCTTCGTCCAATTTGGCCCCGCTCAACTTCATGCAAGGCCCATCACACTCCTACTCTCTCCCCCTCTGGAGTGGCTTCATGATTTGATATATCGCAGCTAAATCGTCATACATCAGAACGCAATGGGACCTGCCGACTGTGTGCATCTTGACTGTTCAGTGCTAGGTCCATCACTGAAATTGATCAACACTCATGAATCTTGCAGCTCCCAGGAATGGTACTGACTGAACGGCTAACGAAACAGCAACATCTCCAACTTGATCCTCATGCATGAGCGACTGCGACATTGCCGCCCACGAACTTAGGCGCCCAAAAGGTATCTAGCCGAGCAAGCATCGATAGAATATCAGGACCCGACAGCCATCATGGTCTGAATTCTATGAGACATTGACATTGATATTGACGAGTCGGCAATGAATACTTCTGTGGTCAATGTGACTTCCTTGACAGACCCCACTCGGACTGGCTGGGTCAATGAGCCCAACATCAGAGGTTCATGGGGCATTCTCTTGCCTTGTCTGTCCACACTTCTTGTCTGTTCATGGTCGGTCATGCACCTCAACCTACCAGCGAAATCGTGTTCCAACACAGAGAAGCTCGTACCTTACCTATACTGGTGTTTCATTGGTATCTTTGGGCCAGAACTTACCATCTGGGCAGCATGGCGACAATTACTATCTGCCAGAGCTCTGAAGCGGGAGATTGAGGAGTCGAAGGTAACCATTTCACTCGGTGAATGTTCACGACTGACACTTGAGTAGTTGACTTCGTATAACTTCTCCCTAGCACATGGTTTCTATGCTGTCATGGGTGGATATGCATTCGACCGCAATCAATCATTCGACTCAGAACCACAAAGTTTCTGGTCCAAGACGCAGCGAATCACACTCACTCCCAAAGGAGTACTGTTGCTGGCTTCGTGCGGCCAACTCCCTGAGATCACAGCACAAGAGATAGCCGACAAGAGCAAAGTCGACGAACTCGGTAAACTGGTTGCTTGCCTCCAGGCCGGATGGTTTACAATACAGATAATTTCGAGGCTGGCTTGTCGTTTGCCCATCACACTACTCGAAGTTACGGTCGTTGGACATGTTTTGTGCGCTTTGGTGCTCTATGCACTTTGGTGGCACAAACCTCGTCGCATTGAAGAACCTACTATTCTCAGGGGTTCTTGGACAGCTTCTCTGGCAGCCTTTATGCTCATGTCCAGCCACGTCAATCCAGCAACCAGCTCTATACTTCCTGGTTTCCAAGCCGAGCAGCAACATCTAGAAATAATGGCACTAAAGTTTCGCATCGAGTCAGAAGATGGTACTGTACATGTACAGGATACATCGAGTGATGGACATGAGATGGAAACCTTTAACCACACCATCCAAGTACGAACCAAAACTGGGATATCCTCGACGTACGAGGAACATCTCGACCCAGAAGACACAATCATAGACTACAAAGCTCAAGCAGAAACTCGCCTCCGTCTCGCTTGCCTAGCAATACAGCAATACCCAGCAATACGTACTCTTCTCCGTCGACCCGTCAGCGAAGCAGACAGAAAATACGCCACCGCATTAGCTGCATACCCTGAAATGCCAAAAGCATGCCGAAAAAAGCGCGACAGAGAAGCCATGCTACAGAACATGTCTCCATGGCTAGAATGCGATGCCCAACATCTAGTCACCCACACCGCCAGCGACTGGCCTCACGACGGTCTCGTGCGAACAACAGGCGGTTTACTCATGGGCACAGTCCTCTGGGTAGCCAGTATAGCCTTCAGTGCCGTCCACATCGCTGCCTGGAATGCCGGGTTCCCCTCCGAAGCCGAAGCATGGTTATGGCGATTTTCATCCATGTTCATCGGGTTTTCGGGCTTGTTGTGGGCGTTTTTGCATGTTGTGGCCGAGATGTCTGCGGCTTTGTGGTGGGCTTGGTATGATGTGATGTTGGGTGAGGCTTCGCAGGTATTGACTATGCTTGTCACGGCGCTTTGCTCAATGTGTGGGGTTGTATATGTTTTGGCTAGAGCGTATCTTGTGGTGGAAGCCTTTGTGGAGTTGAGATCGTTGCCGACGATGGCTTATGCTATTCCACAGTGGTCGGTAAGTATTCCACATATAGGTTAAAAATGGGATACTCAGGTCATCTCGTTCCGCTCCTTTACTAGAGCAGTAAAATTCGGTTCGATGGTTTCTCATATTCAGTGATCTATCAACAATCTCTACAGCATCTCGAAGATCAAGAACACGGACGAGCGTGTAATGTCTGACAACTCGTCACTAGATCATTGCACATACATCCCAATATCTTCCAGCCAGACCACTCAACCATAAACAACAGCAACAGTAGAAGAACCAACAGTAACATCAGTAAGCACAGTCTTCCCATTAGCAGAAATCAAATCAATAACATCGGCACTAGCAGGACCAAGCTTAGATCCACTGCTAGTAGTGGCCGAAGCACCTAGAGCGAAGATACAATTAGCACAATCACATAAAGTTTGAATGGCAACAACACCCAACGGCTCAAACTCACCAGTAAAAGTCACAGTGCCAAAGTTGACCAGAGGAACAAGAGACTCCTGTCCATTCTGGATCTGGGTAAAGTCCTCGACGATCCACTCGGCATCGGTTTGACAGAGACTGCCAGCGGTTTGACCGGTGAAAGTGTGGCTGACCGAGGTGCCTTTGCTGTTGTTCTTGATGGTGGCTACACCACCGGTCTTGGACGAGGCGGTGACGGTGACGGTCACGCTGTCGCCGGCCGAGAAACTGATGCCGGTGAAATCGTAGGAATAGTCGGGGAACCACTCGTACCAGGCATCGTAGGTGACAGCGCCGTTCTGGATGCTGAAATCGACACCAGTCTGCAGGATAGCCGAGGAGCAGGAGTAGCCATCGATACCGACCCAAGCGGAGGCCGAGTACAAGGTTCTGGAACTACCGCCTGAAGGGACGGTGACCTTGGGCACGGTGAAAGTGCCAGTCACGGTCTTGAAGCCGGAGCCCTCGAGGACACCGCCAGCCCAGTTGGTAGAGTAACTGGCCTGCTTGTTCTCGGGACCGTGAACGACAGCAGTCACGTTGGTGGCTGGAAGGAAAGGCTTTGGGGCCTTGATGAAGCCGGCACGGCTAGCCGCGATGGCACCCTCAACACGCTTGCGACGCATGGCAGTGCCAGGGGCAGCAACAACGGTGCTAGCGGACAGCAGTCCGGCAACGAAGGCAGTAGTGAGCTTCATATTGGCTTGAGGAACTTTTCGCTGATGGAAAGTCTTGGAAGATAGATTCGGGAAGAACGAGAGTGGTTTGTGTGGATGTAACGATGGTGGTGTTGAGGGATCAGGGAGACAGAAACGTACGGAGGTCTTCGAGCTTTATAGACAGTGTCAAGACACTCTTACCGTCCTCTGTAGGCCCCGGAATGGCGTGATAGGTCTAACGAAAAGTATCTCGCTAACCTACAGTGCTGTTGCTAAGTACGACCTTCCAAGTTTGTGCATGGCTGTTTTCATATTGTATGATCGTTTTGATTGAGAGGCCCACCTGGCCAAGGCATAGATTGCGAACATGTAGACCTATCAGGTGGGTAGATAGCTGAATCTTGGGGCGGTCTGTTGTCTTGATGGACTCCAGGACACTGTACTTTGGTATCCACGAGTACGCAGTGACTCCAAGGTGTGTATGTACGAAGAAGGTGTATGTCAATCGACTTCTGGGCCTTGTGTTCTATAGCTGTGGAGTTTGTCGAAGGCTGTATAGGCTCTGCGATTGGCGAGCAGGAAGGGAGGTGGTCCTCTTGCTCGCCTACATGAGACTGAACATCATGCATAAGGTTCATGTAGAGAAGCGGGCTGGGCCGAGAGATATCCAGTCAAGGGCTGGGAGAGACCTATCGGACAGTAGAGCCATAGTACATTCGCTCGGGACTGCAAGAGCTTGAGATCCCGCAATGGTACGAACACATGGCTCCAGCCGAGGCAGGGTGTCTCAGATGATACTTTCCTATCACAACGTATCAACGGAAGCAAGTTGTTCAAAGACTAGACACAGCAGTACCTCTGATAACGAGTAAAACCATCCAGCCAGTGAGGTGGATTGCATCGAGGGCGATATAACGTTACCAGTGCAGACATGGGATCCCACGAGAGCATGTAAGGTATAGGCGAGCAATATCACCAAGCTTCTTCGGCGTCCGCATAGAGCGCCGCCAGCCGCCTTGATTTGAGGGTTTGTTGTTGTTGGCGTACGCTTGTCTGAGGGCTTGGTTTCGTGATAGGCGTAAGAGATGGCGAAGAAGTTGGGTGTCGAGACAGGAAGGTGTTGGTCAACACTGGGGTCGGCCCGCCGCGCTCAATCCTTCCTTCTTCGCCGACATCTGTTAGATTGCTTTACCAGCACCTTTGGCAATCTCTGAGAATTATCGTGTCCAAGTCCAGTCGCTTTCTTCTTTGTTGCCCAGAACCACAATAACTCCGCCAAAATGGTTCCATTCATTGAGGTCAATGATGATTGGTTCGATAAGTATATATCCCCGAAGCGATACAAGCCCTGAGGCGCTTATGAACCATGTCGATCATCAGTCTAAAATATATTGACATGCCGTTACGGAGCGTGCGGAGCGAAGACGAACGATATGGCTTTGCCGAACATGCAGTATCACAAAACCAACAGGATCCAGAAGAACAAGAAAGATGCGGAAATTGATTGCGAGAGACCCTCGCGAGGTGCTTCTAAAGAGAACCTGAGAAGATGCGCTTGTTTCTTGATTCAAACTCCAAACCCTTGAGAACCTTTCCTGACAACAAAAATAGGAAATTCGTTATTCATCTGGTCAATCATGATGAAGTCTGGATGCTGTTCAACGCTACCAGACCCCTATTGCCCTCCTTCTCGAGAAGCATTACCATACGCTCGCACTCGTTCTTGAGCTTGTTCTCTCCCAGTTCTGCGCGTGATCGAACCCATTCCTCGACCGTCATCTTCTTCTCCGTTGAGGTGAGTGCACCACCAACCTCGAGCAGTTTGTTGAATACATCGTCTGCGTCTCCGTTCTCGTTTTCTGAGTCAGGGAAGAAGATCGATTCGAGATCAACGGGTTCCCATGGAGTCGACGATACAAGTCTGCCAAACTTGGATGGTGATCGTCTGGTAGGAGAGCGATTAGGTGTAGATGCAGCAAGAGGGACTCGAGTAGTCTTGGTGGGGCTTGCGAAGATCTCTCTGGGCTGAATAGCAGCATTCGTCGCGTTCAAGGCAGGAGCATGCTTTTGAGCCGTGGGAGGTGCGTGTGTTGATGAGGATGGCGGTTGGTTCTCGGCATCTGATTGCTGGGGGCTCCTTGCACTACGCGGTGTCGAACGGGCTGATTCTTCAACCTCTTCTGAGTATGCTCGTTGTATGACAGACCTCCGCACAGAGGATTGAGAGACTGCAGAATGACGGCTGATCTCGGGTGTCGGTGTCGGCTCGAACTCTTCAGCCGCAGGAGTCTGCGCGACAGAGTCGGCTTGTCCTTCTTCCTCTGCATTGACCTCGTTGTCCACCGCCTCTTCCGCAACTCCTCCCTCAGGTTCCACATTCTCGAGATTGTCAAACTCCTCTTCCAGTACGTCCTCATCTCGTGGTTCGTGATGATCCAGAGTTTGGTCGTTCTCTTGTTCCATATCAATCTCGGCTTCTGCACTTTGACCCAAATTCTCTTGATCAATTTCCTCCTCCTGTAGCTGTTGTTGGATCTCATCCTGGGCTTCATTGTCGAGTCCGGCGTCACTATCGGCGATCTCGAAGTTTCTCTCACATGCTTCTTGTTTGGGTTCCAGCTCTTCTTCGACCTCAGCGGGAGGTTCCAATTCTGTGTGTACCTCGGCCGCTTGCTCGATGATTGCTTCGGGCTCTGCTTCCGGTTCGGGTTCGAGTTCAGGCTCGACCTTCTTGGTCTTCTTAGACCTTGTTCGTTTAGGCTTGTCCTCTGGCTGTGGAATTGCGACGGATTCTTCTAATTCTTCCTCGGTATCCTTGATAGCCTTCTTGGTCTTCTTTGCTTTTGTGGTCTTCGTGGCCTTCTTGGGTTTGGTAGGCTCTTCATCCGCGGTCATGTCTTCACGAAGCGGGGCCTTCTCGATTCCGTCACTCGTTCTCTTGACGCCTCTTTCAGACTTCGTCGGAGGACTCTGTGCCACAACAGCAACTTCGGCGGCTTCCTTCAGTTCTGACTGCAACTGACTTTCGTCCAGACTGGCCTCAAGAGGAGGAGAAGGCTCTTTTGCCATCTTGCGACCCCTCGCAGGCTTAGGTGCTGGTTCCGCCATAGACTCGTCAATGATGGTGGATTCTTGAGGGTTCTTGGGTTTGCGACCGCGCTTAGGCTTGGGTTGTTCCGCAACAGGCTCAGGATCGGCTTCGACAGGGACAGCGTATATGTCGTCCTCGGCTTGTTCGGCTTCTTGCAGAGTCGGATATTGAACGGAAATGTCGATGGATTCCTGGCGGACAGTCTTCTTCTTTCCTTTGGTGGTCTTCTTACGGCCCTTGGCAGCGTCGGACGAGATGGTAGTATCGAGGGCGATGCTGTCTTCGACGTCGAGCTGAGGACCTGCGTCACCCAAGGACATTAGCGAAGGAGCCTCGGAGAAGGTCGACTGCACAGATTGGGTAGATAGACGGGAAGCTCTTGAGGCAGTAGAAGCACGGCCGCGCCCACCTTTGCGTCTTGTAGACTTGTAACGGTCGCACAGTGCAAAGAAGAGGCAGTTGGGTTCTCTACGGCGGTGTTCCTCAAGCGGGCTATCCTTGGGCTCCCATCCATCCAGCGACATGTTGCAGTAGAAACAGGTGGCGCCATCCTCGTCTGCGGGCGAAGGGTCGTATGCCCAACCGGCTTCGACCATCTGTTTGACCTTGGGCTTCCATCCCTTCTTGTGTTCATGTGGCCACATGTCGCCAAAGGTGGCTGTGCGGGCTTCGACCAGTTCGGGGCTCATGGGGTCGCGTTCTTCCTGCTTGTCCGAGACTGATAGACTGAGTGCGTAGGAGCAGTGAGCAGAGTGGGCCAGGTGCTCCCGGAGAGGGACATCCTGGCTCTCCCATCCGTCGAGTTTTACGGCGCAGTGGAAGCACTGGGCATTGTCGTCGCTGTCGGGAGCGGGTTTGAAGAAGAAGCCGGCGCGAGCGAGCTGTGGATATTAGAGTGATGCAGCAACAGAGCAGTGAGAGTGATAGCTACCTCTTCACCAGAAGGCGACTCGTGCGGCCAAGAGGCAGTCGAGGCTTGTTTCTTCTTTTGGCTCGAGGCGCGCCTCTTTGTGAGTTGGTGTTCGGTGTTGAAAGTAGCCAGTCGGGCCGAGTACGTCAGCATGGACAAGTCCAGACCCGGTATAGCTGCCATGTTGCCAGCGACGAGGCAGGTGTTGGCTGCAAGTTGATCCAGACAAGGCGCTCAAGAAACAGGCAAGCTTGACAGGGTCGCAATGCGTCTTGCAACAACAAACACATCGGAAGCTGGAAAGCTTAGCCGCCGGGCTGACACGTGATTGCCAAGTGCGCGACGTCAGGCACGCGTGGGGCTCTTTCCCCGGCTTCTGACGCAAAGTGCAGGTGCTCTGGAAAGGTTCCAGCTCCTTCCTGTTCCTGAATTGCATTCTTGTCCTTCTGTCTCTACAATTGTCCCTTCCTGTTCAAGAGCTACCTGCCGTGTCCTGCTTTCTTTTTTGTATCATGTCTTCGCTGTCTGCATAGACATGCTCTCTCTTGCCCTAGATCCTACGCTACACACGAAGACCGTTTGAAAAAAGCCGCTTGAAACACCCCTCCTCTACTGTGCCAACTATAGCTTTAATAATGCTTTCAGTATGTTCACACGCCCGTCTTCCCATCATTTGATTAGACTGATGCGTCTTGAAGGTCTTCCATACAATCCGGCCGCTTGTGGCACGCCGCAGCTCGCCAATTTCTACATTATACTACGCCCGTCTTCGCTCTACACAAACCCTCCCAAGACAGCAAGCTGCTCGTTCTGCATACTCGACAGCCTCCTCTAAATCCTCTTCCTCAACTACATCCGACTCCTCCAATGCCTCGACTGCAGCCACATCACGCCCGCAATCCTCGGCAGCAGCTTCTCCCAATCAGACCATGCCCGAGGGCTGGGAGGACAACGCCGACTACTCACAAATCACCGCCTTCTCGCAACTTCCCCACCGCTTCTTCGGTACCAATCAACACATCAAGATCAATGAAGACTTCAAAGAAGCCATGCGCCAAATCCTGTGGCAGTTCCGTGCTCCCATTCGATACGCTTTCGCATACGGCAGTGGTGTCTTTACGCAGTCCACCAACCAGTCAGCAGCCAGCGTCGCGCAGTCCTTCTCTCCCCACCCACATCCGCCAGAGGCCGTCACCAAATGGCAAGAAGGAGGAGGCAAGATCATTGACTTCATCTTTGGTGTCTCCCACACTGAACATTGGCATTCGACCAACATGCGCCAGAACCCCCATCACTACAGTTTCTTGAAAAGTTTGGGATCTTGGACCGTCTCAAAGGTTCAGGACAGCATTGGCGCTGGAGTTTACTTCAATCCCTACATTACCGTCAACGGCGTCATGATCAAGTATGGTGTAGTCAATATCGACACCATCTGTAAGGATCTCAGCGAATGGAATACTCTCTATCTGGCTGGGCGACTACAGAAGCCTGTCAAGATCCTCAGGGACGATCCAAGAGTCAGACTCGCCAACCAGATCAACCTCATGTCTGCCGTCCGTACTGCTCTACTCATGATGCCTGAGAACTTTACCGAGAGACAACTCTACACAACTATCGCCGGTATCTCTTACATGGGAGACCCTAGAATGAACCCCAGATTTGGTAGTGAGAACCCCCGCAAGGTTGCCAACATTGTTGATGCCCAGTTGCCTAGCTTCCGTCAGCTATACGTCCCACTCATCGAGAATTTGCCCAACGTTAGCTTCAACGATTCGAGGGTTCCTGCAGAACATGGTTGGGAGAAAGAGGCTGCTATTGCTAACGCTCTCTCATCTTCTGGAAGGGCCATCCCTGCTGAAGATATCATCGGTGGCCTGGACGGTTTCAAGTTGCAGCAAGATATGGATCCTAAACGCAGAGGAAACATGGTCCGCCGTCTCCCCAAAGGTTTCCGTCAAAAGCTCTACTGGAACTATCAGAAGAAGTTCCAGATTCCTGGCTCAGCGTTCGACAAAGTCATTGAAGAAGCTACAGACGAGGATGCTATGAGCATTAGACGCCGTGAAGGTGGTGACTTTGAACGTCGCATCGGCACTCAGGACGATATTCCCGAGGCTGTTGGTGATTGCATCAAGAAGACTATCAGCTGGCCGAGTACCAGTCAGTCTCTGAAAGGAATCCTGACCGGTGGACCTACTCGCTCCTGGAAGTATCTCCAAGAGAAGCGCCAGAAGGGCAAGCTAGGCAAGGCCCAGAAAGAGGGCGATCAAGCGAACAAGAAGGAAGAGTAAGAAGACCGATGCTAAGCCACAATTTTTCTAAATATGACGAGAACGCCTGTTTGGTTACGATGATTGCTCGAGCATAGCGGTCCTTCTGGCGTTTTAATATACCTGGTACCGTAGGACCCACAGCTCTAGTTCTACTGGGGAGTATTCTTGATCATGGATAGAATACAATATTTCCATCCAAATAGAAAATATTATATTCGAGCAAAAACGGGGTAGACCTTCCGAATCTCCTTCACTTGTGGTTAGAGCCGCTGCCTTTGCGAATGAACAGCTAACATTTGTTTGGACATTGCGGAGAACAATATCTGATGAAGTCGGGTAGTGTCGGTGCAGTGAGAACGCATCGGCTTTTGGCGGACGCGGCAGGCTGCAAACACCCACCTCAGACAGCAACACGATGTGAGAGATAAATTGCACGCGCGGCACGTAATTCTCCTTGTAGCACTGACGAGTGTTCGAACAAGAGTATGAGCTCCTTGACCTATGCTTCCCGGTCTTTCCGTCTCTTGTCATCATGGCGCTGGAAAGATGGAATCGTCGGATCGCTGCCTTGTGTGTTTTTTTCTTGCTTGTCGTTGTTCTCCAGCACACTCGACGTGTAGCATCCCCAGCCAACCTGGTCGCGAGTTCCCGTCTTGGGCTGGCTGGCTCAAGCACGCCTTCCAAGCAAGAATATGACTTGATCCAGTCGCTCAAGATCAATACTTCCGAGGTCGATTATCGCCGCTATTGCATCGCGGTACAGCCTAAGGACGGAATCACAAGGACAAAATCGTTGCAGCTGGACTGGTCTATCTTCAAGTCCAATGTGGCCAGTCGCATCTCTATCAAACCACCTGTCAGCGAAGGCGACGACTACGCTGTGTTTCCTCAGTGTCAGCAGACTCATATGATACAAGTGCCTCCTGTCAGATCTTCCTTGACATCAGACACACGTACACTCATGCTCGGGACTGCCACGTTTCTTCCTCGCCTCAGCAAGAGCTTACCAGAGGTGGCTCACTGGCTCGCTCATACTCATACAAAACTGCTGGTGGTTCTTCGTGACGAGCGGCCAACGGAAGACGAAATGCAAATTGTGACAGAAAAGGCGAATGATTTGGGAATAGAGGTATTTCTTGTCTCCGACTCTTCAATGACAGGAGAAGCAGAAGCAATTTTGGACTTGCGACGCACCTGTACACGCATATCTCACACAGCACAAAATGGGTCGGCGTCATCGATGACGACCCATTCTTTCCCTCGTTGCCTAGATTGCTGGAAGCCCTCGAGCCATACGACTCTGTACTTCCCTGGTATATTGGTGGTCTGACGGAGCGACATCTGGGTATCAGCACCGAAGGCTTCAAAGCTTGGGGAGGCGCAGGCATTTTTTTGTCGGTGCCGCTGTTGACTCTACTTGCCGAGAACCATGATACTTGTATGTCCATGTCAGGAACATGGGGAGATGCATTGTGGCGCGACTGCATCTTCAACATTACATCTCCCACAGTCGGGTTGACCACACTCAAAGGGTTGAATCAACTAGACATGTTTGGCGACCTCAGTGGCTGGTACGAGTCTGGGATGGACAGCACACCTTTAAGCCTGCATCACTGGAAAAGCTGGCACCACTTCGACGTCCCACTAGCGCATCTGGTCACTGGCTTTGCAGGCGTCGACACATGGTAATCACAAATGGCTACAGCATTATAAGATATCCTGATGGTGTGCCAGATATCGGTCTGGTCGAAGCAACTATGCATCCATATCCTGGAGCAAAAATGCCAGATGCAGAGCGTGAGCTTAAAGATAGTCTTGGAGAATTGAGGCCAGCTCTGGAGGAAGGCAGAGAAAAGATCACTTGGCACTTCAAAACTGCGGTCAAGATGGGAGATCACTGTGTAAGACAGTTCTATATCAGGGGAGCTTCTGCTGGACAAAGCGATATCGATAGTGTGATTGAGGTGGACTGGTGCCGAAGCTCACATTAGACTTTACAAAAATCTTGACCTTCTGGAACCAAGACGTTAGGTAAAGCACACAACCTATAACACCATACCCCATTCCGTCATCTTCTTTTGAGCCTATACCAAGTAGAGCAAACTATCAATGCCCTGGTTGATAGGCTTGGTATCTGTGCCTCTGCTCGCCTTCGGAACCGGGTAACTCTCTGGGGCTCTTCGGACTCTTCATTGGCAGCTCAGCCCTTCCCCCATAAGCGTCCAATTCATAGCTTGCTGCACTATCTACCTCATAGCCTCTCAAAAGAGAAGGCTTGTCGGTGCGTACTACAATTGGCTCTTTCATGGTTCTTGTAGAAGCACTCCTTGAGGAAGCACTGGCTTGAAGAGGATAGAAGATTGGCGGAGGCATTCCGACAATTGCACGACGGCGACGACGACGCCAGAGAAGAGTACCAACGATCGCTAGAGCGAGTAATGGGACTGCAACCCCGACGCCTACTCCAATACCCACTCCTGTCCAGTCTCTTCTCGCCTCGGTGTGACCTGCCGCTGCTGTAGTCGAGCTTTCCGCTGCAGCAGTAGCTGTATTGGTTTTCGATGCATCAACTCTTTCTCCAGTGACCGCGACCGGGTTTGACTTCGTGATGATTGACGAAAGCGTCGAAGACGAGCTCAAGGATGATGGACTTGATGACGACGAAGAGGAAGCGGAAGTCGATCCAGAAGTTGACAGAGAACTTGCGCTAGTCGAAGACGAAGAAGTAGCTGCCGTGGAAAGACTTGTCGGGGTTGAAGAAGATACGGATGACGACGAAGATGCCCACAGAGATTCCGCAGCAAAGTTCCACTTGCCCGCCACAAATATCTGGCTCTGGTTGTTGCAGCACGTAACACTGTAACCAGCACAGCAGTAGAATCGATCATTGTTCGAATTTGTGACTCCGGTCCTTGAAGTACAGTCCATCACCATAGCGCCTGGCAAGTCTGTATCATGTTTAGTTCCGGTGACCCATGGCCAAAAGACAGAAGGAAGCTTACATTTCGTACAGAACTGGGGGCAGTTGCCAGACTTCCAGGATTGATCTGTACAGCTTGCCCTACTTGGGTTGCCGTCTCCTTGTGTGCTTCCTGAACACAGTCTGTTTGGCAGACAGTCTCGGCCAGGTCCACAGCAAGGCACTATCACGTCAGGTCCGCTACTCAATCCAGTACACGGCAAGTCATCCTTTGCAATGGTGCCATCTGGAAAGTAGCAGCTCTGCTGTACAGAACATCGAACGAGTCCAGAGAAAAGAAGAAGCAATGTCAGTGAGTAGTAGAGAACCATGGTATCGTACTCCAAGCCGGATTCGTTCGGAAGTTGTGGGTTTTCCTTGATGAATACTGCATCGAAAACTCGAGGAGAACCGAGAGGTTTTCATATTCCCTTGTCATTCGGCTGCTATGGTGGTCTCTCTCAGGCGGCTAGCTTTTACCGAAGTGCATTGACTCTCAAACGACACGGCGCTTACAGATGTAGCACGATTTGCTGGTGTCTTGAGCAGATGCGTGACAATATATACGGAATTGAAGGCGTTAGTGGCACAGCAGGAAGACTTTCTGCATAGACGAGCTTCGCCGAAGCGCCCAGTAGCTCGTTGGTTCTCTTGACCCGTAGGAACGGTTCGAACCTGTGGAAAGTCTTGGTATGGGAGGCACACATCTGCTATAGAAATCATCTTGTGCTTTCTCGCCGGTTCTGGCGATTCTGCTGCAAACGGCTCGTTCAGTTGGCTGTTCTCAAACTACCTGAGGATTACAAAGAATAAAACCATACCACCGGTCTGACTATTTCCACATCGAATCTCCTATAATACACCCGTAGAACTGTCGTACTCTATCCGATCGACTCGAACGATCCATGGGTTTTGTCTCAGATTGCCAGGTCTGATCGGTGCAACTGCTTCTGCTCAGATTTGGATCGCCAGGTAGACTCGAGCACATCCTGTTGTCCAGGCACTGGCGGTCCGAACCACAACATGGGACTGCAACACCAGGCAGAGTAGTCAGATTGGTACAAGGCGTATCTTCCTTCGCGAGATCTCCGTTTTGGAAGTAGCATTTCTGTGCCTGTCCCTGAGCGAGAGAAGCCGACACCAGCAGAGGGGCCCATCTGCCAAAGACCAAGTGGGAAATTCGCATTTGGCGGACGTTCGTGCAAAGGAAGGGAGGGATGTTGGCGTAATCGCTCAAGAGTATGAGGAAACTCTGAACAATGTCAACTCATGTTGTCTATTCCTGCAAAATTTATTTATCCACAGGCTAGGCACCATGCTGGGGCAAGGCTGTAATATGCCCGATATGAATCTACGGCGCGTGCAGATGTGGCCTCAAGCCCACTGCTTAGTGCTGGCCGGTCCACAATCATACGCCAAGCCTCTTTGCTAGATACCAAGGCTCTGCCAGGGTTATTTAAAGGATTTAATGCTGCGGGTCGGGTATACATAGTGCGTGGCTTGAAAATCGGCTCTGTTCATCCGAATAGAATATATAACTTGCCACGACTGTTGAAGATGTAGAGGCTTGGATGTACGCGCTATCTGTTGGACGTAGACCCATCAGATAATGTGACTGGATCATACAAGTCAGTTGTTGCCGCTCGATGGCTGTGCAGATCGGTTTCGCGACTTCGCATTCACTTGGCCGGTAAAATCGGGATCATGGAAGATGGTTGCAGAATCTGGCGCCGTTCCGTGCCATACCTGGCTTGCATGTATATATGCATCATAGGGCGCGTGTTCCCCTTTAGATGGAGAATGCAGGAGTCTCGAGTGTCTCAGGCCCCCAGAAGCCTGAAACACTGAGTGATGAATGGTTTGGCACTGCACCTTTCTGAGTCCACCTGAACGTGGCTCATCAGTCGAAACATACCAAGATTGCTGGTTGCAATACTTGCTCGAAGCGCAGGCGATATAAACAGAGCATGGAAACAAGATGTCTCTATCTCGTCAATTGAGGGGAGCTGTTGGCCACAGTTCCCGAGCAGAAGTTCATATCCGGAACGCAACAGATGTTGATATGATCAGACGGGCCGTTGCAGACAGATAGTTTGTATCAGGTTCCTTGTAAATGTGTTGGTAATTGCAGGATGGTTCAGTTGAGAGTGTCATAACGCAGATGCAGTGTTTAGCGCCGTCGAGAAGTGCCGAGAGATCGGCAGCTGCGACTTTAACTTTTCGGTTGACCATGGCCATATTGATCTCCAGGGTTCCTGTGGCAGGATGCTGCTTCTTCGATTCTTTGATTCTGCACTAAATGTCTCTGGGGAAGTCTTTCCATGTTTGTACGAATATGCAGTTTTATGGGAATTGCTCAGCTGCTTGCAGATCTTCACCTCCGGTCGCTGTGCCCCACTCACTGCAGCCTTGCCACGTATCACAGCGCTCTTGCCCAAGGCGCTCGGCGGTAAGCCGTCCAATTGGCTACGACTCGTCGTTGTCTATATTGCCCAACATACAATCAATATATCGTGATGAAGACTCGGATAAGCAGGTTCCTCCACGCAGCCATTTGCGAGCTGAACCGCCACCCGACCACGTAGTCGGGATTGTTGCGGCGCATGGCAACACACCGTGAGATTGGGGGTGGCCTTTTCCACCCTCTTCTATCACAAAGAACCAAAGGCAACCTTTTTCAAATCTTTGTTGCTATACACTACTAGAAGGAAGCCTTCCATCATGGGCTACATACAAGGTCCTTTGACCTGGCGGATGGCCATCGCATTGTCTCTGAGTCTACTCGGCATCTACTGGTTTGTGGCCGTCCCTGGGTCTGTGAAATCACCTCGCATGCCCTCCTCGATCTCTACACCCATCTCAACCCCAACGCATGGATGGAAGTACGAGTTTCCTCGCGATGCCAATAATCATGGACTTTCGGCAGAGCAATGTAACGCAGCGTTTCCAAACTTCTACAGTGATATAGACTCTGCCGTGGCCTCTAGGAAGGACAACCCAATCACGCAGCAAGAATTGAACATCCAGGAAGATCACTGTCTTGTCAAAGTTCTCATCTACGAGGCCGAGATCTTCATTATACAGGGTCACCAGAACAAAAAGTGCTGGATGGACCGCTGGCATGAAAGAACCAGCGGCTTTCTGCACATGGTTCAACAAGCGATCGTGAGTGCACCGCCCCAGACGATACCGAACATAGAGTTCGTCCTGGACCTCGACGATGATCCTCAAAGACCTTTGAACAGCATGTCGGGCAAGGAAGGCACGAATGAAACGACCGTCTGGGGCCTCACTCGTCTAGCAGAGCAGAGACATATCTGGTTGTTGCCCGACTACGCTTATTGGGCATGGCCATCAGCGCGTGTTTCCAGTCACAGCCAGATTCGTCGCAAAGTGTGTGAGACGAACGAAGCTTGGCCGTGGTCGAAGAAGTTCACCAAAGCCGTATGGCGCGGTGATGCCGGTCTCAACGAGAAAATCCGAAAGACGCTCATCGATACTGCGAATAATACCGCTTGGGGCGATGTCAGAGTGTGCGACATCTACAACGACGAAACCAAGCAGTATTGTATAGCCCAGGATCAGCTCTGTCGCTACAAGTTCCCAATTCATACCGAGGGATACACATACTCCGGACGTCTCAAGTACCTGCAGCTTTGCAACAGTGCACCTGTGGTCCATGAGCTACAGTGGCTAGAACACCATCATGGGCTCATGAAGGCGGATGGGCCACATCAGAACTTCATCCAAGTCAAACGTGACTGGACGGACCTCAACGAAAAGGTACACACCACCAGCAATGACCCTTTTTTGACACCCAGCTGACGATCTCGCAGATGAACCACTACGCCTCTCACGAACATGAAGCAAAGGCAATAGCGCAAAACAACTACGCAACTTTCCATGAGCGTTACCTCACAACCGCAGCTACCGCATGCTACTGGCGTGCACTGTTCACAGCGTGGGCAAGCGTACAAGGCTTCAAGCCACAGTTGTATACAACGAACGACCGCGGAGAGAAAGTTATACGTGGTATACCCTTCGAAGCCTATGCTTTGAACGCTGAGCATCCCATGCCGGACGTCTGATTGTTAATTCATGTCTTCTTCACATACCCATCTTGTGATACCGTCCATTCTCCACATGCTCTTGAGGTCACTTCTATATTTTACCTTGCCCCCAGGACATCCATGACTCCCACTTGTTGGTTTGCTCAACCAGAACTCATCAAATCCTCTGATGGAAAATATCATGACAACATATGCACACATTCACTCCGTTCAACCCTACCCGTGTTCTATCAAATTCACTCCTCCAACCGGCAAAACCATGGCTCGGGGGTGCAATCATTCGAACACGGGTAGGCCAGACAGAATTTCTATTCTATCTTCGGGCCCTAAATCGCCCATCATGACTCACCAGATAACAGGATGAAATACGTTGAGATGTAATGCTGCAGAGCAATGCTCTCTTTCCAAGGATATGGAGATGAAACTGGCGATGAAAACTACATGATCACTTCAAATCACTCCATCAACAGATGCCCCGATATGTCGAAGCACCTGACAGTTGACCTCATCTCCGAAGATGAGACATCTGTCATCTCACTCATTTCGTTCCCATAAGAGACCTGCCATATAGCAAGGATAACGAAATTACGACACTGCCATCATGTATAAAACACTAGTAGAGTTGATATTGCAACACAATCCGACAGTACAAAATGTTGTCCGTAGTGGGAAGAACATGTCGATTCCGCCGTCCGCTACACGACCTGTTCGATGAGTGAAACGCTTCTCGCAGTACGAGACCATACTCCTGATCATGAAGTGCCAAGGAAGAGGTGATACGATTCTATCTTTGGACACTCTGCACCCAAGACCTCCCCCAAAACTCTCTCACATGCACAAAGCTTACCTCCCCCCATCAATATCTCCTAAACCAAAAAAACAACCTGAACTATCCCCAGATACCCAAGCTTAGAGTCAAGAAAAACCCCCCCAAACAAAACAGCAACGTCTCATGCTATTCTTGATCTCTGATACAGCCCGTAGTGCAAAACGACATGATTTTTTTCGTGAATAAGAATAGATCGTCGACAAAGGTGTATCCAAAGAAAAGGATGAAGCAATGGCAGCCAAGACGGATCAGTAAATCAGGCGGACATACATGGCAACGAGGCGAGGTCAAGTACACTGAGATGACGCCGCAGAAAATGCCATCATGGTAAGCTGAAGGCATGCCAATCGATCATAGATTACTGATTATCGATGGTAGATCGTAGGAGAACAAAGGCCTATCTATGACGAAAGTCGCTGTTCAGTAAACGCTCTTGCATTCCTCATTTCCTCCAGACCTCAGGATACCCCTATAAGCAAGCAATGACGTTACAGTAAACATGAATCCATCACATGTAACCAGAAGCACAGAGATGGTTTTGAAGTAAATGGTATATTCAACATATGAACCAATAATCGAAACAAGTAGATATGAGAACAGAAAAGATACAAAAACAACATCGAAGCCCAAGGGTATACCCGCCAGAGAAAAAATAGAAGAAGGAAGAAGATTTTGTCTCCGAACGCCGTTCAGTTCGCTTTTTGGTCATTCTTCATGATGAGAAAAGGTGTGTGATAAAATGGGAGAAAGTCGTTAAAAGACAAATGAAATGGCGACAGGATGAGAAAAGAGAACATCATCGACGGCGACTCAATTTAGAAGAGAAGCAGAGGAAAACATTATACAAAAAGGTGTGAGTAAATATGGTGAGGGATTTTAGGCCTGACATGACGGGGCGTTGTCCAAGAAGGTGGGAGGTGGTATAGATGGAAAAAAAGATGGCGGTGGTCAAGTTGCTTAGAGCATCTGGGCAACACCAGCGACGGCAGCAATGACAGCGGCAGCGCCGAACTGGATGGTCAAGCCAGAGGCAGCACCAGTGAAAGGAGTCAAGGTAGGAGAGGCGACACCAGTGCCGTTGGTCGAAGCATGAGGCATGACAGCAGAAGCGCTGGCAGCAACAGGGTAGACAGTGGCCATTGAAGAAGAAACGGCAGAGCTGGCTGCGATTCTCTGAACAGTCTGGGTGAGGAGCACAGTGGTGAACGAGGTGGAGGGCGAGCTGGTAGGAATGGGAGCCTCGGAAGTAGAGACGATAGGAGCCTCGGTGGTGGAAGTTGTGGGCTCAGCAGCAGGAGTAGTGGTTGAGGTGCAAGTGGTAGTCTCGACGACACGGCTCACGGTGAAGGTAGTGTAGTAGGTGGTAACGGAAGTGGCATCGCCAGATTGCTGGGCATTGGCGCCAGAGATGGCGAACAGCAAAGGGAGGAGAATGTTGGTGAACTGCATTGTGGTTGACTGAAGTGTTTGATAATGGCTTATCGAGTGGTGATTTTGATATGTTCAGCTGATGACGGTAATGCTTGGTCAATGAGTGTTGTTGATGCTAGGCCGTCGAGGTTGGCTAGTGTTGATGGTGGTGTAAAGAGTGTGATGGCAGAGCTCAGCTCGCAGTTGGCGATTGGTCCAGAAGGAAGGAGTGACTTTCACTGTCTTGCAGCGGAATGACTGTGTATCGATAGAGGAAGGGAGGAAGGGAAGGCGAGCGATACGAGAGGATCCCCGCACAAGATATACCAAACCAGCCTCAGCTCTCGACCTACCTATCCAAGATGCCTCTGCCCTCAATCTTAGCCGCGGGCACGAGGACAAGTGTGTGGAGAGCAAAAAGAACGTGCTCATCTCATTTCCCGGTATGCACTTGGTCGCAAACACCCATTCTCGGCCTAGTGTCACACCTCATTTCATGCAAGAAATGCACGAGGCGGGCGCTAGATCGAACCGGTGCGACATAGACTTTGGTACCTGGCGCTTGTGCCTTGTCAAGTCGGAAACTTTTGGTCGTGCTCGCTGTTGTGCAACCTCTTCCATGCAGCAGCATGTGGGGAGCGACGGGAGGAAATACCAACAGTCGCAACGGAAAACGGGCGTGCGGACCAACGACCATGCTATCGAAAGATGAGAAGATCAACAGTTCACACAACGCATTTTTTGCTGTACAAGGGAAATTGCAAAAGCCGTCATAACCAAAACGATCTGAACAGCAAGGCAAATAATATACCCCTCTTTTCTCCTCTTATACCGACGAGAGATTGTTGTTCCTCGGCAATATGATATGGGCTGCAAAAGAGATTTGGCTTTGTGTGCCAAACAAGATTATGCCACTTACCACTAGAAACAACCCTCCACCGTGACATGCCGGCCATGTAGAATTGCTTACTCTTACCACTGAGACATTTATCGATTCCACCATTCAACAAAATATTCTGATTGAAAAGGCACAAAAAGCATAGCATCCTTCTGAATCGCGAGTCGAAACTACAGGCAATAGTTTCCACTGTCGCACATGTGGTCCGCCCCACACCCTCACGACCGTCGCAGAAACCTAGTAAACGCATTGAAGAGGTCGTTTCGGTTGGTTGCTGGTTCTACCAAGTCAGAGAGCAGTGTGAAGAAGCGAACAGAAAAAAAGGCAACCCAGAAACACCCGGTCAACGACTTCTTTTGCCGCAGCGACTGCCAGGTCGGCCTTATACCATTGTCAACTACCAGATCCAGCAAAGAGAAATGATTAGATATCATCGTCACGGGTACTGCAAGATAGGGACGTGAGGTACCTTCACTTCGAAATTGTCATTCTCGTTGCCACACGTGTGAAGATGCCGAAATTGCCCTTCTGTACTGAGCAAAAAACGCAGAACTTTTGCAATAATCATGGATATGCTTTTTGCACAATTTGATTCGCCGCAAACAACCAATCGCTGTTGTCGTGTGCCTGGGATGTTTTGTCCATGGTCTGGAAGCTTTTGCGCACTACAGCCATCGTGGCCGCCGTTCCCCTCAAGCAAGCGAAGAGGCTTGGAAGGTCTAGAAGACCACCAACGGCTTTTTATTGCCTGTGTCTGCCAAGAAAAGACATACACTTCTGTTAATGCTGCGTGAACCAGAAGAAGGAAAAGAATTGTGCACTCGATGAAGAAAATTCATTCAATTGGCTTTCCCAAAAAAAAAAATAGAGACATGCGAAAGAACAAGGAACACGCTCGCCAAACGCCACGCCAGATGCATATATACCACCAGAGCCCACCGAGAAAACACAGAACCAAAAGTCCGAAAAAGAGTGTAAGATGAGGAGAAGATGTCAATGGATAGACAAGAGCAAGGACTGAAAGAACAATAATGAGCAATGAAGATATGATCCGGAAACATTAAGAATCATAGAGTTCCTCCTACCCCTCTACTTGTATACCAATGGGTGCATCCCATAACCTGCGAGCGATGTCTGCAGGTGTTTCGCGGTCAGACCGTGAGTTGTGCTCTTCATGCTCGTCATCGTCGTTGTCGCCTTCAGCTTCGCCCATGTGGAAACTGACACGAGACTTTCTGCCTGCTGTCGAGTGCTCCGGGCCTGCGACGATAGTGGCATCGCTCTTCTTACTAGCGATGGATGCTGCATTAGAAGGGCCCCTTCGATGCCCATTGACGCTGCTATTCGTATGTTGTTGAGGGACGCCTGCTTTTGACTTGTTAGGTTTCCCGGGTAAAGAGCCTCCATTCATTTTCCGCAGTCGTTCGAGACCTGCATCAAGTGGGTTTTGGAAGCGACGTACGACGGCCCATTCCTTGTCGACAAACTCAAACTGCTTGCCGGCGTGCGGGGTGCGCATGGCTTGGGCACGGCCTGTGGGCAACAGACCGGGTAGGTGGGGCTGTGAACTGGCCTCGATATTGGAGAGACCACGTTGTAGCCAGAGTTTCTGTTGTGTTCTGCTTTGATTCAGAGCCGGATCTGGCGTGACTGCACCAGAGCCCGATGGGGTTGGTGGCTGTTTCCGAGAAGCAAAGTTGGGAGTGGATTGATTGCGGTATAGGTCTGATTGTTCTTTGCGCGTCTGGGCTTGCGATATGGTGCGAGAGTGGCCTTTGGGACCTTGTAGGAAGCCCGATTGGTCGGCTGGCGTCCCATCCTTGCTGTTGATGCCGTCGTTGGAGATGAAACGCGAGACCAGTGGTGTGGTTGAGCCACCTGTAACAGACTGTCCAGCGTTTGAGGCCGACAAACTCTTTGAGTCGGCAGAACTTGGGTTTGCCAGAGCAGAGACAGACGACACCCTCGGTGGAGCGGCATTCGAGGCTGAGTTTCTTTCAAGTAGGCGACGTGCGATAGCGTCAGCATCAGGCATGTGCTGCTGAGCGACCTGAGCATTGTATGACGAAGTGGGTGGTTGCTGTTGTTGTAAGTGTTGTTGCGGTGCAGAAGTAGGAGCAGCTTGAGGAGCAGCAAAATCCTTGGTGCGGATGGTGAGAGCGGCAGGAGCTTTGGTGGGTTTGGGCGGACTACGAGAGCCAACCGTGTCGCTCCCCGAAGAGTCGGCGGCAGCTTCTTCCTCGGCGAGCTGACGGGCGTAGGGATTCAGCTTGGGATCTAGGACGACCGAGTTCTGGCGAGTGTTGTTTCGTGTATTGTCGCGTGTGGTGTTGGGTGAGGCCGAGGCGCTCTCTTCTGTCCATTGGTCATCGACACCTTCCATCTCTTCACCATCATCGTCATCGTCGTCGTCTCCCACGTCAAATGCCACCTGGGAAGCTTTCGGCGCAGGACTCTTGGATCGCTTGTATGGCTGTGTGTGAGCGCGGCGAACATCAGGTCGTTGATGCTGGCTGGTAGTGCGGCCGTGTGCAGTGGTTTTCCCAGCGGTAGGGCGAGACAATTGGCCACTGGAGAGGTTTTTCTTGAGGGCGGCGTGTGAGTGGTTTCGTGGGAGGTGGACAGATGTGTTGTTGCGCTTCATGTTGGGCCTGGCCGGGCTCGGCGGTACGAGGGTGGATTGAGAGGCTACCGAGGCCTGCTGTTTCGCTTTTGGCGTCGGAGGCTCGTCGTCGTCGTGCTGACGTGAATCGTGCTGTTGGATCTTGATCTTGCTCAGAGAACGATGGAAGCTTGGGTTGCGCGAGCCCATGCGGTTGTGATGGCTGACGACATGTCGCTGGGGCTTGTGGTGTGCGGGTTTGTGGTGGGCCTTGGTGGTCGAGTCGCTCGGAGACTGGGACACATGCGACGAGGTGCTCGAGTGTCGGTGGCCGAGAGGAGGGCGCCTCGGGGGCAGCGGGCTCGCCGGGACGTCATCACCACCTGCCATGGTGTCGGATGCTGCGGTACGGTCTGGGTTGTACCTGGGTGTTGATTGCTCGGGCTATGCCTACCAATGGCGGCATGCAGTGCGACTCGATTCAGCGTTATGCGTTGGTTATGACGGCGTGGAGACTCTGGAGACGAAGCAGAACAAGACCCAGGTCCGGGGTTGCCCGCATCACCGTCTGTCAAAAGGTCATCAATCCGAGTCAGCATTATCACAGCGAGTCAAGGCCATCTATTCTCCAATATCTTCAACACGTCCTCGAGAGAACATGTCATTGATTTCACATGTGCTTCTCGAGGAACACTGTGCAGAGATACTGTATATCGTGATCCATGCCACCATCTCCGGCAGCCCGGTCCGCCGAACGCCATGCTCATGCTGACATGTGAAGTACTCCTCAACCACTTTGGCCTGCATACAATATGTCTCTTTTCAAGACGAAACCTGACTCCTCCGATACACATCGCTTCCTTCCAACTCCCCAACATACTCCGGTACTTCCATCTCAGCTGGCCGTATCTTGTTGCCGCTCTTTCTCGCCTGTTCAGCAGCTGCTATCTCATGAACAGCCTCACTAGCAGATTCACTGACTGTGCCTGGAACTCCCAGAACATCCTCTTTGCCCTGCTTATTCTCGTGTCCGCCCCAGTGTACAGTCTGTTGCTTACTGGACTTGCGTCGTCGATGCAGAACAAAGCCCGCAATCGCGCATAGCCCAAGCCCCGCGACTATCCCCACCACAATTCCTGCGATCGCCCCTCCACTCAGCCCTCGGGACTTCTTTGTACTCGTCCTGCTCGGGACATTGTTGTCAGGAAGTGCTTCCAGTTGATCACTCCACGTCGCATTCCAGTATGGTGGATTCGCCATAGCCGTCAGAGTCGTGTCGGTTGAGGCAAGCTTTGTTATAGCCTCAGCCTTTGCACCCGGTCCTGGAGCTTGAGCCAAGAAGGTCTTTTGTGCCTGTCCGTGCTGTCCCAAGAACGCTGCTTGCAGGAAAGCGCGCCCAAGGTGGTACGGCGAACCATCCGAAGGTGTGTAAGGAGCACATGGAAAGTACTGCGTTGGTGTGCTGGTGGGAGGATAGTCCAAAGTGAGGTTTAGAAGCGCGAAAGGCACGGAGATGTTTCCAATCCCTGAACCTGTGCGGAACGAGAACTTCAGTGCTGATGGTGATGACATGATTTTCTTGAATGCCGGCTTCGTCGTGTTCCAGATGTAGTGTCCAAGGCTTTTGTCGAAGGTCACCGGAAGAAATGTTGCTATCGCTTCGCATGTATTCTTCGGCAAGTACATGTATGGCACCCCAGGGTTCGGTACCACTATCAGAGAATTGTTGCCGCCATTTATGTTGGCATCGTCGCTACGCAAGAGATGTTCGGAGTCGACCTTCGTGATGTTGAAGAAAGGCCATCCTCCAGAGGTGACTTCTAGGCTAAGCTCGGTGAGTGAGAAGTCGTCAGTTTCCGAGACAATGGGTGTACTAATGCACCTGGACCTATCATAACCGCCTAATACAAGACTGCCCGGGATCGGAGGCCAGACAGAGCCCACATGAAGGCCGAAAGAGACCGACGGGATGTTTCCAGTCTGATAAGCACGATTCAAGAATCGATCGTACGAGACATCCGAGCCATTGCCAGTGGTCCAATTAATCGTGTCCAGTCCAGTGTGCAACGACAACTGCAGAGAGGAGATTAGCTTGCGTCGGCTACCTTCCATTATGGACAGACTTACCATGCCAACATCCAGTGTATAGGACGTATCCACTGATTCCGTAATGGTATAGTTGGACGCTATGGATATAGCCACTCCGTCCAGATAGTATGGCCCGTCTGCGCGATTTGCTGACCACAAGACGATACGGTCTCGGGTGAGCGTACCAGTCCCCTCAAGTGCTAGAGGGTCTGCGGCTACATCCCATCCCGAGGCTTCTGGTATAGATATATTGACCCAGTTGGACAGTGAATGGGCAGGACTTTGCGTCCACATGCCTGTTCGCTGCAGCTGACAGGCAGAATCCTGCGTATCGCAAGCGCTGGCTGAGACGAATAAAGTCGTCTGAGTGAGAGAAGGAAAGAAGGTAACATTCTAGCACCGTCGCATTAGATCCGTCTTGTCATGTGAACATTTCACGATGAGACCCACTTGCTCTGGAAAATCGACCAGTTGTGTGACTGCATTCCATGGCCCTGGACATGATGTCAGAGGATACTATCAGACAGGGAATACAAGAGTCGTACCATTGGGGCCAGCTATGCCATGTTAGCTCGTGAAAAGCAGTCGTCAGGATGAACTTACCTTCTGAACCGTAATCCAGCACCCAAGGATTCGCGTCAGGATTGATCCTGCTTTGTGCAAGTGTTGGGCCGCAGAAGAGAGCCCATGTAGCAATGCAGGAAACTAACCATGAACCTTGTCCTCGCAAAACATTGAAAACTAGAATTATCGGAACCATGGCTGTTTGAAATATTGGTAGATGGTATGTTGACTTCGCAAAAGACAGTTGAAGAGAGTCGTTGTCTCCAAGTTAAAGCTTCATATCAGTTGCTAGTGTCTCACGACTATAAAAGAAGTGCGGGCGTCCAACATAAGATGATAAATTTTGTTCAGCACAGCCTGGTATGTAACAGTCTGCAAGAATTAAAAGGTTGTTGTACAGATTGCATCAATGAGCGCTTATATTTGTTGTTGGTACTCAGCCTTGCTGACGTGGCGGGGGTTGTGGGCGACAATCGGGCAAGACGCAAGGCTGCGACCGAGACCACTCTTTATCTGTGGACACCCGATCATCTTTGCCAGTTGACATGGGCAATGTTCCTTGATCCAGCCAGTCAGGGGTGGGCTATATAAATTTCTTGGCAAAGGATTGGTGAAGATTCATGTTCGGTGAGCACGTGGAGCTTCCTGCAGCTTCCTGAACTTTCGAGACAAGCGTTTGCAGCGATCAAAATCCCAATTGTGTCCTGAGGTCTGCCGCCAGATCCTTGAAGACTTGTGCTCGCAGGCTATCTGGTTCTGCGACCACCGTGGGTTTACCACGATCTGCATCTTCACAGATGCGGGGATGAAGAGGTATATCTGCAAGTAGCTTGATGTTCATCTCATCACACTTCTTGATGACACCCTCGCGACCGAAGATTGAATGTGTGGTGGAGCAATTCGGACATGTGAATGCAGACATATTCTGGACCATGCCGAGAATCTGTATACAATGTCAGCTGGGGTACAAGGTAGGGTACACACAGGATACCGTACCGGTACTTTGACCTTTCGAAACATCTCTACACCACGGACCGCGTCTTTGAGTGCAACATCTTGGGGTGTTGACACGATGACGGCTCCTGGGGCTTGTCAGAACATCTGCGATACTATTGGACACGCACCTCTACGTACCATCGAGTACAATCTGCTGCGTGATAGTCAGTTGCACATCACCAGTACCTGGCGGAAGATCAAGGACAAGAACATCGAGTCCGTCCCATTCGACCTCGTGCAAGAGTTGTTGAAGTGCCTTCATGACCATAAGACCTCTCCATACAATTGCCGAGGTCTCTGGCACAAGGTAGCCCATAGACATAGATTTCAGTCCATAGTTTGTAAGCGGAATCAATTGGTTATCTGTTTTGTTGTTTAGCCATGGCTTCTAAATATCAGAAATGACTTGAGGGTTCTCACTGGCTGACAACCTTGGCTCGTTTCCCTCAAGGTCGAGTAGGGTAGGAATCGAAGGTCCAAAGATATCGGTATCCAGGACACCACTTCTCAGACCACTTCTTGCGAATGCTAGAGCAAGGTTCACTGTTTCTTCTTAGCCGAGAGATCAAGTTTGATGATGAAACGTTGAACCATACCAGAAACTGTTGATTTGCCCACACCACCTTTGGCCGAAGACACCGCAATGACTTTCTTGACATCCTTTATCGGTCGTTTCTCTGGCAGACCTCTTTGCATACGAGCTCTCAAATTCGGCGGCGTGCCGGATCTCGGCAATCCCTGCTGTGGTTGAGATTAAGGCAAACAGATTCCAGTTTCAATGATAACATACCAACGGATTCTCATGCTGCAGCGTCCTCAGACTTGAAAACAATCGTTTCTGCATTTTGGTAGAATGTCAATGACGACCTTCCTCTCGGAGAGAAGAAGCGCTTAGAGGACGTCATTACTAATGGGGAAACTTCGGCTTCGGCCTGCTTGCGGCTTCTCCCCGAGGCGTCTTGCATCGAGACGCGTCTCCAAGTCCAAGGAGACAACACGTCCCGCCGGTTTCGCAAGGCCGCTTGATTGCTGCAGAGAACCACCATTGTCGCTTGTTCTGTTTGTTCCCTTTATTGATGCGAGGCAAACGCTCCTTTATTATTAACCCACATGTCGTTGTTTGCGCAAGTAATGCTGCATAAAACGAGTCGATCCCGCAACAATGGAGACAGATTGGGATGAGGTAAGGCTTCACCCAACAACTCGAATGCAATTCTGTATCCCTCGGACTGTTGCATTTCCAGAGATCACCATGTTCATTTGTTGTTTAGGTCGCTCGCGTTGTGCTTCCTCCGCCTAGTCCAAATGCTTTGAACACGCCCATCAGCACTTTTTCTTTTGATTCTATGCAAGAGCTATTATGGGCTGCAAACGAATTCGTAAGCTCGTATGCCATCTGTCTTTGAAAATCCAGTTCCGCTCATCCTCAATATCAGGGTCGAATCACATCGTTCTACGGACCTGAGTTGCAAAGATATACCTCTTACCGAGGCCATGCACCTGCCGAGGGACCTGTCAAGCAGATGCTTATGTGCGATCGCGGTGTCATATCAATCACAGCCAAAAGCGTACATCTGGCATCGCGGAAGGGAGTGACACAGTGGCATTTCAAGTACGTCTCTCGAACACTTTCTATCTACGACTGAATCACACCTGACGTTCTCCTAGTCAAGATGATATGAAAGATCTGCGCTGCATGGCGTTCACCTCAAAAGGTGTTCACGAAGTCCTAGTTGCCGGATGCCAGGAGACGATGTACAAGATTGATGTTGGCAAAGGAGTCATCACGTCCACAGTAAATTTGCACCTCATCTCTCCATGATTCCAACTGACCAGACCACAGCTCAAAGCCGATGCGCCATATACTATGATGAAACGCGGTGGACAGTACATCTGCGCCGGTACAGCTGATGGCTGCGTCCACTTCCTAGATTTGATCAACTATAAAGTCGCCAGAACCTGGAAAGCGCACTCGGCATTCATCAACGACATGGATGCTAGATCAGATGTCCTTGTCACGTGTGGATGGTCCTCGAGGCCACAGCATGGTTACATGTTGGATCATCTGGCAAACGTTTTCGACCTGAAGACTCTCATGCCTCTGCCTCCGGTACCATTTCCACCAGGCGCCGCATTTGTCAGGATGCACCCGAAGATGTCTACAACCTGCATGGTCGCATCTCAAGGTGGACTCATCTATGCGATCGACATCATGAATCCTGATGCGCCTAGCATGCGGCATGCAAACGTCTTCGATACCCATATCACATCTCTAGATATAGCACCATCAGGGGACGCTCTAGTGCTTGCCGATGCCCAATGTGCTATGCATCTCTGGGGATCGCCTAACAAGATTCAGTTCACGGAGTATGGCAGTCCGACGGAGTTTGCCGATCAACCTGCACCTACTCCTCCAATCGACTGGTCACCAGACGTGTGAGTATTGCTTTATTTCAGAAAGAATTTTCGCTGACTGTTAGCAGCCCCTTGAATCTGATTGGCATGCCATACTATCGAGAGATGTTGTTCTCTGCCTGGCCCAGTCACCTTGTCTCAGAAGTTGGCGCACCGCCGAGCAAGATCGATGCTGGCATACTCGCCGCATTGAAACGATCAGATATAGGAGGATATGCGCCGTTTCCACGCAAGACGCGAAGGTACCAGTTCGAGGATACCAGAGCCGTTCAAAGAGCGCATGACACTCTCTCGGCACCTCGATTTCTCAGTGAGCGACAGAAAGATGATTCACAAGGCCATGAAGGTCCTAGAAGAATGTCGGATGCTCTCGAAGCACTTGGCGATCTTGCTCTGGGCGGTGCCATTCGGAGAGACGTCCCAGTCATGTATCGAAACGTCGAGATCAAATATAGTAAATTTGGTGTAGACGATTTCGACTTTGAGTGGGTCTTCTAGTGCCGTGTTGATTTGCTTGATATTGACACATTGCAGGTACTACAACAAAACGAAGTTCTCTGGATTGGAAACCCACATCGCCAACTCGTACACGAATCCGCTCCTGCAGCTTCTGCGTTTCACGCCGACAATACGCAATCTCGCACTTCATCACACAGCCACTTCCTGCCTCTACGATAACTGCTTGCTCTGCGAGATGGGCTTCTTGACAGATATGCTAGAGAAAGCTGCGGGTATGAATTGCCAAGCTAGTAACTTTCTCAAGGTCTTCAGCAGCCTGTCTGATGCATCGACTCTTGGATTGCTCGAACAATTTGCCGCTGCAAACAACCCACTTTCTGTCACAATACAAGCAGCGAACAGATTCCTGCTCAAGACATTCTGTGATAGCTTCCGACAGCTACCTCCGCACAATAGGCACATGGAGCAATCTCTCACTACAGGCGCTTTGCTCGCAATAAGATGCGGGCATTGCGCCAACGAAATGCTCAAGCCAGGCGAGACTCTTGTTCACGATCTGGTATATCCACCAAAGCCACTGAAACATCACCCACGCATGGCCCCACCTAGACCAGCATTCTCTCAGGTCCTCAAAGCGAGTGTTGAACGACAAGATCAGACTCGTGGCTGGTGTGACCGATGCAAGCGATACCAACAACTCAGCACCCGCAAGACTATTCAGAGCATTCCTAAAGTTCTGATGGTCAATACTGCCATCCATTCGCCAGATCACAAGCAACTATGGTCAAGTCCTGGATGGCTACCTCAGGAAATCGGCGTTGTGGTTCAGAATGGACAGTTCTTCTGCTACGAAGGATCTGACCTCAAATACCACCTCCAGCGCGGCTTTTATGATATCATAGTCTACGAACTTGTTGGTATGGTCGTTGACATTAATAGTGCAGACAACCAAAAGTCCCATCTGGTATCGTTGATCAACGTCGCGCCATCTTCGCCTGACCCAGCGGATCAAGACCAGTGGCACTTATTCAATGACTTCCTCGTCAGATCTACAACATCCGAAGAAGCCCTTAAATTTGACATGAATTGGAAACTACCATCCATTCTTACCTACCAGGCCAAGTCAGCATCTCATGTCATTGATGATTCTTGGAAAGAGAATCTCGACCCATCTTTGCTCTACTATTTACCAAGAGGGCCGCACAAATCACCCGATCCAACAGTACTGCGCAACCTCAATCCTACGACTGAGCTTCCTCGGGCTGGCATGCCATGTGCAATCGACGCCGAGTTTGTTGCACTCTCCAAGGCCGAAATCGACATTAAAGCGGATGGCACACGCGAGACGGTTCGACCACCTCGCCTGGGCCTTGCACGTGTGTCAGTACTACGAGGTGCAGGTCCTTACGAAGGCTTGCCGTTCATTGACGATTACATCGCAAGCTCGGAACCTGTAGTTGACTATCTGACCGCATACTCAGGCATCAGTCCAGGTGATCTCGACCGCGCTGTCAGCAAGCACAACTTGGTCAACCTCAAAGTGGCCTACAAGAAGCTATGGCTGCTGCTTAATCTGGGTGTCGTGTTTGTCGGCCACGGCCTTCCCAAAGACTTCCGTATCATCAACATTCACATTCCACGAGCGCAGGTTGTCGATACGGTTGATCTCTTCTCCCATCGTCTGCGCAGTCAACGTCGTCTCTCGCTACGTTTCCTGGCTTGGTACTTGCTAAGGGAAGATATTCAACAAGATGCTGACAAAGGTCACGACAGTGTTGAAGATGCCCTTACGGCACTCAAGCTGTGGCGCAAGTACCAAGAGTTCATGGACGCCGGCATCATCGAAAGCATGCTCGATGACATCTTCGACCGCGGCAGAGAGACCAACTTCAAGCCACCCTTAGTCTACAAAACAGAGCGAGAGAGTGGAGAATGGAGACCTGAGACTCCAGGGCATATGTCTGTACCAGGCACACCTGCTAGAAAGACGGTGGGACCTGCGCTTCTCGGAGGATCCAACCAGACTCCACCAATCAAGAAGGATATCTTCGGCAGCCCACTGAGGTAGAGATGTCTTTAGAATTGTGTATAAACTGCCTTTTGAATAGAATAAAAATCAACTTTTCCACTTCAAAATATTGCAAATGTTAGGTGGTAGTTGTGCCCTGGTGTCAATTCCCTTTGTCAATCCAAGCAACCAAGATCGTCCAACCGGCATCTTCATGGCGACGATGATGCAGAAATTCTGTCACGAAGGTCAAACTAGCATGAGAAAGGACATATCGCACCAAACAACAGATGATATCGTTTTTGCCGTGCTCTGTGTCACTTTACGATCTTGATGATAGATACGAGCCAGGGTCGCCATCCAGACTTGAGATTCTTGAGAGATCTAACGTACGAAACAATACGTCGCAACAAAAGCTTTTGGTATGCATCGATCGGTTGATCATTAGTTGCTTTTCGCGAGTTTCTCGAGCTTGAGAAGTGAAGTGATCGGTGACTTGATCAAGTTGATTGTGTTCCGAACCAGCTGCCTGAAGGCTGACGCCTGTCGACGACAACCTCCGCTTGGGACTGACATCCTTTGCCAGCAACCACATTCAAACCACCCACAACACTCATCGCAGCTTCCGATTATTCCATCAACAAACAAACCCGAAAAAAAACCAAATCCTCAGTAAACACCTCGACCAGCAGAACAAAAACATCCTCTCAAACCCATCACAACTACAACACTTCACAAAGCAATGGCCTCATCACCGTCAATACCAGACACGACGCCAGAAACAGAAGCAGAAGCAACACTAGCATCCGACGAATCCCTACAAACCGATATGCCCATGACAATGGCTGCATCAGTGGTGCTAGACCATCTACCTCGAGACGCCCACACCGCACTCTCCAAAGCGGGATTGCTTGACAAGGAGAAAAGTATGGCTTTTTCCCGTCCCCCCTTATTCACACTCTTCTTTCCTTTTCTATCCTCTTCACTCTATCATCCCCACAACTCCCCCATCTTTGCCGGAGCGAATGAACTAACAAAACGAGCAGTAATGCTACACTTTCGCCCCGGGCCCTCCACTCCCCCTCTCCGCGGCGGTCAAAAGTACAAAATGTCTTCATCTCTACACTTTGATGCCGTTGTCAAGTTCTTGAGAAAGAGATTGTCGCTTCAACCGCATGAGAGCGTGTTTTGCTATGTTAATCAGGTGTTTGCGCCGGGATTGGATGAAGGGGTGGGGAATCTGTGGAGGTGTTTTAGGACGGGGGAGGAGTTGGTGGTTAGTTATTGTGTTGCGCAGAGTTTTGGTTGATTGTGAGGGATGGGTGAGTAGGGTGGAAGGTTGTTGTTGATGGAGATGAGCGATGGAGTTTTGGTATGGGTGAAATGCGTATACACATGGACAAACGAAGTTCAAGGCAGGAAATGAGAGATGTCTAGCAAGAGAGCGCCATAAAGCGCATACGATTCAAAAACTCTTAGCTGATAGTCCGAGACTCCAGAGGATATACATCGCCAATGAGGGTATATACGCAACAACACAAAACAGTACCAAACGCCACACCAGAGATATCCTACTCCCTAGTCTCTTCCTTTGCTTCGCCCATCAATGTCATGAACTCGGCAAGCTCTGCCTGAGGCATGGCATATGTGTGCTCAACAGCAGGATACGCTCGGCTCTTGACTTCCTCTTTATACTGCCGTATCGCTCTCGAGGCTTCACCCCACACATCTCCATACTTCTTGACGAACTTGGGCAGGAAGCGGCCAGGAGGAAAGTTACCCAGCATGTCGACTTGCACCAGCACTTGTCCAGAGCAACCGTTTCCAGCGCCGATGCCAATGGTAGGCACACGCAGCTTCTTTGTCACCAGAGTTGCGATTTCAGCTGGCACCGCCTCGACGACCATAGCAAACGCACCCGCCTCTTGTACAGCCAATGCGTCTTGGAGCAATTTGATTGCGCTTGCTGTTGTCTTTCCTTGGACTCTGAAGCCACCAAGCGAGTTTTGGCGTTGCGGTGTTAGGCCGACGTGGGCGAGGACGGGGATACCGGCGGAGGTGATCTTCTTGATTGTGGGGGCCATTTCGGCGCCGCCTTCGAGTTTGATGGCGTGGACGCGGCCGGTCTTGATCATGGTGATTGCGGATTGGAGGGCTTGGTCGGGGGAGATTTCGTAGGTGCCCATGGGTAGGTCGCCAACCTGTTTGTGGTTAGTCAGTGTATGAGACAGAAGATCGAGGAAGGGGAGCATACAATAAAGGCAGATTTGGCGCCCCTGGCTACGCTGCGGCAGTGCAAGAGCATCTCTTCCATGAGGACCTCGCTGGTGTCGTCCATGCCCAGAGCTACCATTGCCAGAGAGTCGCCGACAAGGACTATGTCAACGCCCACTTGGTCGGCGACATGTGCAGAGGGAAAGTCGTGGGCGGTAATGACGGTGATGGGCTCGTTCTTGCGGTACAGCGACATGATTGTTGGTAGCGTGACCTTCTTGCGCGCCGGCGACGACGAGCTGCCGAGGGGGGAGTGCGACGACTGGCGGATGCATTGGACAGGCTGAAGCAGCCTTGCCGGTGCTGCCGGGCGCATCATTGGACGAGCTCCTAGTCGCACGGTGCGAAGCATACTGGCTGCAATAGACGTGGTAACACCGTTGGTATTGTCGTTTTTTTCAGCGACGGCGAGGTTGGAGACACGAAGATTGACACGCGCTACAAGGTCGGGACAAAGAGAAAGGAGAAAAGTGTCGTGTTGTCTGGTTCCTCATGTCGGAGTCATCTCTTTTTGATTTCTAATTGGCATACTGGAATATTCATGCGAGGCCGTGAGAACATGCGACTCTCTCGGTCTCGGTCCATCTTTTTCTTACCAAGCAGTCAACAGATCGTCCCACTGCCGGCCGAGGCTCGTGCCCTGATTGACCCCACTAGCCGAGGGGTATCCGGCTGCCGACTCCGTCCAACCTCCTTCCGTCCATCTATCTCACCAAGTATCTCAGCAACAGCATGATAGGGCTTCAGCCCCTACTTCTCCCGGCTCATACACATACAAGAGATGTAATTATCGAACAAGTATGCAAACACCGGCTATTCCCCCCAAGCCAAACGACCGCATCACGGATTCGTTGACTGAGTAGGTGGAGGTGAGGCGATCTTCGAAGATCATGTAGTCTAATTCAGTAGTTAAAGCTTTCCACTTGTCTGTTCATATCATTTCTGCGTATTATTGTCGAGTCTGCTTTGATTGCCTCGGCGATCTTCCTTTGTTTATTCGACGCCGGTTCTCAGGGGTGTGTTGCATCTCAAGTTGTGTGTTTTACACTCTCGCTTCACAACAAAGTAAAGAAAGAGAAGTTCTGTAGTCTTGGGGAAAACAAGATGTTGAGTATTCCGATTCCTCGACCGCACCTTTCCTTCGTTTCGGCTCGTCCTCGATGATCTTCTTGCAGGTAGTAGTGGTATAATACTTCGCAAACCCACAATCACATCCCTCAACCTGATGCTCCACCTTTCTTCAGCAGCTCCATCTCAGCATTCATCTCCTTCCGCTCGTTCCTCAGACGCTCGACCTCATGAATGTGATATTCTAGCATCTGTTTGAGGAAGGTGTTGTAGTCTGTCGCAACTTCTTGGACATGTTGCAGAATCTCAAGCAAGCTGCCATCGAGGTTGGTCGAGTAGAGCTCATAGTCTTTGCACAGTTTGCTGAGCTTCTTGAACTGGTCTTCGCGCGATTCGACTTGCTCGGTGGCGAACTGTAGGTGAGGGGCAAGATTCAAGAGGGCTCGAGCGATCTGTTGCAAAGGTTCAGCTTTAGTGCTGATGTCGCCTAATCATGTTTACTCACCTGTGTCATGCGACCTATTATCACTCCTTCTTCGAAGATTATGTGCTCTCTCGCAGATGTGGCTTCCGAAGCAGGAGTAGCAGAATCTACCATCCTGTGTTGTGGTTAGAAGATGTAGAATCAGTATTGGAGATAGTACTTACTTGAGTGCAGAATCGGATGCTACTCTACGAGCGCTGTCAAGTGGTTGTTGATTTGGAAGAGGGTATGAGGTCAGAAGAGATGCTTTCGAACTTATATCAAGACGAATCTTTATGTTTGTTTGCTTCTTGGCTCTCTGTAGTCAAACACGTCGTGTGCCTTTGTGAAACAGACGATCAGAACAAAGATTCAGACATCCCTCTTTCATTCAGTCTTCCCAGATGAGACAGCAAACGAGAACAACCCTCCAAGTCAACAATGAGACCAGGAATCAAGGCGAACCTCCCTTATACTACTCTAACAAAGCCTCCAATAGTATGATATTATGGTTTACAAATAAACAGTTGCACTTGGGTAATGGGCATAGGTATGGGAAGCATGCATCTGAGTATCTCATTTCTTTTTTCGACTTCACGAAAGGTTTTGTACTTCTTTCACAGAACAGTCATGCTGTGCAGACCAAGATATCACATCTCTTCATCCTCAGCCTTTATTTCCCTTCTGCAGCTTCACCAAGATCTTGCAAGCTTCGACGTCTGCAGCCTTCATCTCATCCTCATGGCGCTTGTACATCTTGTTGAGGAAGACTTCGTCCTTGTCAATCATGTCGTGAACCTTGCGCATGATCTCGACTACAGCTCCGTCAGGCTCGTACGACTTGCTCTCATACTCTTCACACTTTGCGTTGATTAGGGAGTACAGATGATCGCGGTACTCGAGCTGTTCTTCGATGAGACGCATGTGAGAGTAACTTGTCTTCATGATCTCACACAGCTGGGGGAAGAGTTAGCTTTGTAGATAATTTGAAAACCGATAATTTACCTGAGTGTGGCGATCCATCAAGACTTCTCTCTCGCGGGCCACCTTTGCTCTGGCAGAGTCACTTTCCGTGGTTGTGGATTTGTGCTGCTCCATCCTGAGTATGTGGTCAGGAAGAGTGTGGCATCGAAGCATAGATGGACTTACTTTTGCTAGACCCAATCTGGAGATGGCAGATGAGTGGTTGGTGATCGATGAGACGCCAAGTCTTGACCGGAATCGGCATTCGAAGCGTTCGGATATGCAAACGGAGATCTGCCAGATCATCCTATCTAGATCTGAAGGGGCATAGGAGGTGTTGTCACAAAGAATGAAATAAGAGAATGGAGGCAAACAAGGTCAATGGACTGAATCGTTGATCGGTCCGCGACTTTGATACGAGTTCCATGAAGTACGGAGTGCTCACTGGCTATCAGTAGTTACGCAAGGTGTGGTATAGTAATATAATTACATGGCTTGCTTCTCATGTCTTCGTAGTCAAACACTTATCTCGTGTGTCTTGATCTAAAGCTGTCGAGAACAAAGAGCAGATCAGAAAACATCAATGAGATAGAGTGTATAATCAGGAAACATCCATCCTTTGATCATAGAAACAAGACAGCAAACGAGGAGAAAAGTCAGGGCCACAGTAATGCTGCAGAAAGTAACAAGAGTTCTTTGATTCAGTGTGTGTTTCCACACTTCGTATATCGTCAGGTGTGTTCGGGGGGTTTCCTTCAAGTGATAAAGTCGTATCCAGCTTAATCCTCGTCCTCGTGGTCAGACACATAGGTGAATCTTCTTTTCTTGTTTCCTGCTTTCTGAGGTATCTTCTTTCCTGCCTTCGCGGACACTCTGGATGCTCTGGGCACTGTGGACAGTGTGGAAAGCGAGGGCAGGTTGTAGCGTGCGGGCATCGAGGGAGGCGATGACTGTACGGACTTTCCCATGATCTTATTGGTTTCGGCACCAGTAGCCATCATCTCAACCTCATAGAGATGATGCATGTGCTTGAGAAAGTCACCGTCAAGTTTGTAGACTTCTTCGAATCGGCGTCCAACCAATCTCAAAGCTCTTTCTTCGGGAGCATACTTCTGCAAAGCCTTGAATGCCTTGGCCCACTCAAGGTCGCGCACTTCAAGGTGATTCATGATGAGACGGATGTGGGAGATGTTGTTTGGGATGGCCTTGATCAACTGCACAAAACTTAGCACTTGTAAGCAAGCATGTTGAGTAAGACAAACTTACGTGGGTGATCTGGTTGTCCTGAGCTCTTTTCTTGAAGACCATTTGATCTCTGGCGGCTGTGACATCTTCGGGACTTGGGGTTGCTACTTCTTCGACTCTGACGACTGCCATCTCTGAGTTATCGGCGGCGGGCTGGGCCATCCTAGATCTTCTTCAGCAAGAGTGCAAATTAGTATGGCTGTTTAACTCACTCGACAACAGCACTGCTCTGAGATTTTGCATGGAAGATCTTGCTGGCTGAAAGCTGGAAATTTGTGTAAAAGTGCAAGGTCTGGAGGTGAAGAGATGTTCATTGAGATGGTCTGGTCAACACAGTTCGAATCACTCACTTTTCTGAATTACAAAGCCATAGTCCAATGAAAGAACCACGAGCATCACATAACATCAGTGAACCAAATGATCAACGCGTCAGATAATTTATCATTTGAAAAACCCCGTCTAGAAGTCTTCATCAAGGCATCTCTCTACGCACCCTCATCCCCCGCTCATCCTCCCAACCTCCTCCATCCTCCCCTTATACAACTCCTTCAAAAACCCATCGTCCCTCATAAAAATCTCCTGGACATTACTCATAATCTCAATCATGGCTTTATCGGCACCCTTTGAGCTTTTCTCATACTTTTCCCACATCTTTACTACTTTGGCCCATTCTCTGTCGCGAGCATCCATGTGTTTAAGTAACTGTTGAGGTTAGTGCTTGGAGTGGCGGCAAGGGGGGACAGACGCACGGAGATAAAGTATGCTTTTGCGGTTGAGGGGAGTTGGAGGGAGTCGATCTCTTTGATTATTTGGTGCATGTTGGTGTCTGCGGGATCTTGAGAGGAAATTGTGGAATATATGATGGGTGATTGATTGTTGTGGGAGTGGTGGAGTGCATGTTTGTGGGAGGTGGACAAGTGATTTGTGCGAGACAAGGTTCTTTGTTGTAGGATCCGAGACCGCATTGGGTTGCGAGTGCCAATCGAGACACGCGATATTGACTAGACAAAGAGAAAACCGATGGGAGAAACGAGTGCTGGATACACCAATTTGATTGTGCTTGGTCCGGAAGTGGTCTATCATGATGGTGGATGTCAAGGCACGGCATAATATAGCGGCAAGACCATCGAACCATTGCAAAGCTGCCACATACGTATCTGCAAAGTATCAAGTTCTGATCCCACGTATGAATTGCAAGGAACTACAAGGTCGGCAGCGAGACCTCAATCCAGCTCTTCCATCCTCGGGGTTAACCTCACCAGAGTCTCGACCATAGTCTCCAGCTCCCTAACGTTGGCGAGGGTCACAATCTTCTCCGCATTCCAGCGAGCGATGTCTCCATGCAACTTGAGAAACATATCAGTGGTTCGCTGAATATCCTGCTCACGAAGCTTGATCTGGAGTTCCAACTGTGCTGATGATCAGTTTCGGAAGATTTGGCAAACACCAGAAGCGTTTTAGGACAAACCTCTTGGATCTGCTTGTTTAACCGCGATAACAAGATTGAATAGGCATGGTTCGTATTCTTGTGGGACTTCTTGACGCTCTGAATCAATTGCTCGGTGACTTCCTCGGACAAGTATCTGGGAGTCTGGTTGGGAGCCTGGGTGGGAGTCTGGGTAGGAGTCGGAGTGAAAGTCTGGGCTGGAGAAAGCTGGAAGTTTTCCATGCTACATAAACCTCAATATACCGACTGCTTGAGGACACCAGAAAAGACTTACGCGGAATTTGTGCGGTGTGAGTTTGGGCAGTCTGTGCTTGAGGCCGAACACGGATTACGATTCTTGGGCATGGTTGTTGAGGAAAAGAGATGGAGCTTTCGAGAGAGGAAGAACACATTCTTATTCGAGTGGATCTGCAGGTAACGGCAGTGGCAGGCTGATCGCAGGTCGAGCTCTCGTGCAAACAGTTAGTATGCATCTACCCGTGTAAACGACAGTCGTTCGGGATTTGCAAATGATCCATCCATCACAGTGATTGATGTCTGACTCCAGCAAAGACACCCATCTGCCGTCATGAGGCATAGATGCTGTTGTCAAAAGATCATCCTGCATCGACTCGCGTGATATTGTGAGGTGAGGTTTGATCCTACACAGAGATGGAGGAAGAAGAGCGCAGAAATCGTGTGTTCGATTCGCGGCAGGAGCGATATCTTGTTTTGTGCATCCAATCGAAGTTTTCCAAGAAGCGAGAACATGCGGCTCGAGTACACTTTTTCCTTCAGATATGATAATGTTGCAGGCATCTAAAACATGACTTCGTATGCATATGCGGTATGGAGTGTACGTACAAGCAAAAGACGTCTACCAGCTGATGGTCATGATAATCTTGCCCTTGGTCTTGTTCGACTCCATGAGCTGATGAGCCTCGACAATCTTCTCCCAATCCATGACTTTCTCGACATACGCCTTGAAAGTGCCGTCCTTGAACTTCGGCAGAGCGTGCTCGACAAGCTGATCTCTCAACTTGCCCTGGTACTTTTCGTCTCTGGCTCTGAGTGTTGAACCCTCCAATCTCACTCTCTTGAACAAGAAAGCACCCATGTCGGTCTCGGCGGGCAACTTCATGCCCGTCAGTGCGGCGAGGGTGACAATGTGGGCGTCCCTGGCTGCAGCCTTCAGGTTGCTGGCAAAGAAACCGGCACCCATGAAATCGACGATGACGTCCACGCCCTTGCCATCTGTTGCCTTCAAGAGCTCCTCGGCCCAGTCTTGAGTTTCCGAGTTGAAAGCTGCGGTGGCGCCGAGCTTCTCGACAACAAACTTGTTCTTCTCGTCGGAGCGGGTGGTAGCGAAGATCTTGGAGGCCGAGTCGGCTTTTGAGAGTTGTATTCCGGCAATGGAGACGTTGGAGGCGCCGGCGTGCCAGAGGATGGATTGGTTGGGCTTGTAGTCTGCGACCATGTACATTGCTTGGAGGGCGGTGATCCAAGTCTGTATACTTTCGGGTCAGCAAGAAGCCCTTATAGGGGTAAGATAGCAGGGGGGAACAAACCTCAGGGATACCGGCGCACTCCTCGAAGCTCAACTCGTCGGGCTTGTGGACGAGCATATGCGTGCTCACGACAATGTACTCTGCATAAGCACCACCGTATGCCAGACCAAAGACAGCATCGCCCTTCTTGAAATCGCTCTCACTCTCTGACGCAAGCTCCTCAATTATACCACTGAATTCGACACCGAGGATTTTGGGAGCTTGGGGAGGAACGGGGTAGTTTCCTTCGCGCTGGAGCAGGTCCATGCGATTGAGACCAAAGGCCTTGACGCGGATGAGAGCTTGTGCGGCGGTCGGCTTGGGACGTTCGATCTCGTTGATGAAGAGGGAAGTGGCAGGGCCCTTGCCATCCTTGATGTCTGGGTTCCTTGTAAGTGGCTGTTCTAGCGGAAGCTCTCATAAGCCCCAAAATATCGGTAGAGAACGTACCGACTGCACGCATGTTAACCATTGTGACTGTGTGTTTGGTGTTTGAAGATATGAAAGTCAATCCGCAGGAAGGAGTCTCAAACAGAAAAGATCAATGTCGCAGGGTAAGCCGGCATCTCGAAAATGAGGCTTTAGTAAGCACCATGATGTTTTGGTGGGGTCACCTCGGTGACGTATGGCCGAGGCTTCCACCTTCTTTTTCGAGCTCTCTCCGTCTCTCCATCTTACATCCAGCACCACCTTGCTGATTATCGTCGTACTTGTGAGCTTCAGAATTGGATCGCATCATTCAGATACGCCAGAGTCTGCGCTTCGTACAGGTTGCGCAGGTCTTCTTCGGATTGCCTCTGCCGTATCTCGCGTAAGCTCTCGGTCATGGGTGAACAGCATCTTCGCAGTATTGGTTTGCGTTTCAGAGGGGCTCGTCGGATTTTGATCTGGACAGGGTATCCTGATTCAAACGCTTCCGGCGATGAAGGTGTGGAATCCATTGAGACTGTCGACGGAGCCGAGGATATGGATGCGCTTGGCCGATGGCTTGGCCTGGTAGATGATCCAGAGCTTGCATTGGTCGCACCATGCTGCTCGCGCTCGGGCAGGAGAGCAGATTGCCGCGAATGCAGAATGCTTGAGTAACCAGCGTCGTCTGTAGAAACATGAGCCCAGAACATAGGTCTGAGGGTACCTGCTTGTGCTTCGTTTGGGTTCGACATGTTACACTGCTGAGGTCGACAGAACAGCTCGAGGAAGAAGATGCTCGTACAAAGGGACTTCCGCAGATGTAAGAAAGAAAAAGGCTGGATATCTGGTGCTAGCCATCGTCAGCAGCCTTGAGCCTACTGTGCTATGCTGTCATATATTGCTGAGGCTATCGAGATACCTGTGTGGATGCAGTGGAGCGCATCATGAGGCGCCATCCCTTGCCATGGAATCATGAAAATGTTTGCCTTGTGATGAAATAATGTTACTTTTGCAGGAAACAGGGCGACCAAGGTCAAAGACTTGGCCTGGTAAGGGTACAGACTTCGGCTCCTCCAAACCTTGTTTTGGCTTGACGTTGTTGGCGAACAAAACAAGTGACGAAGGAAATCCATCGTTGGCCAATAATTCTTGACGGGCATACTTGTCTCGTCGAAGTGGCGCAGATGAAGGGTTGGAAAATCATATATCAATGGTCAGCAAAAGTGTAAGATTGTCAAGCCCAGCGGAGGAGTGATCGCATTTCGAAGCCATATAAACCGGATGGTTGGTATGGCAAGATCAGTAATGAGAGCGATGAAGTCACAGCTGCAGAAAAAAGGCGGATGGCTGGTCGCCAGGTCGTGAATCCAAGATTATATTCATCGAGCTCCAAAATGACGAGCAAGTCCAAAAGCATACATTCCATCAATGTGATCGATCCAAAAGTAGACAAAGGACTTCTAATTGTCTCCCAGAGCTTTCGCTACGCCGGCCATAGTACCTGCAAGACGTCAGTGAGATTCAATCAATACAAGCAATATGTATGATCAAGCTTACCCATAGGGGGGTACTCTGTGCCGTCCTTCTCGGTCTTAGGCTCACAGTCACACCACTCATTCTTGGGGATCGAGTCCATGACCGATGGTACATGACTGCCGCATCCCCACCAGGTGCGCTTGTCTATTGATGTGGTCAGCAAAGAGGCTGGTACATGAACTGGTAAAGGCGAGGCTGGGTGAGATGTGGGATGCGGTGGGTGGCGGGAAGATTGTGTACTCACTGCAGTTGCTACAGATAGCGCCTTTACACATATCTGCTTTTTGGTTTTGAGGATGGTCTTGAAAATTTGGTTATAAAGAGAGATTGGATCTGAAGCGGAATATAGTGGTGACTGAGGAAGTCAAGGTCGCCGACGTGAAGAACAGTCTTTCAACGGTGCCCGCTTGTCATGTCCGAAATCTGCCAAGACATGCGATGTCAAAATGCTATCGCCGCGAAGGAAGCTTACAATGCAAATCAAAGTCACACAACGGATCATTGGAATGTTTTGACAAGTTCAGACAATACTTTTGGTTTCGAGTCTACTAAAGGACCGTCTATGTCGTACAAAAATCCTCCATAACGCCGTGATATGCATGCTCCGATCAGGTATACCCAATAACAAAACTAGTCATCAAAAGTGACCTTAGTGGCAGCCTTCATCTCGCTAGGGTCTCTGTAGAAAGCGCCGTATGCGTCGTGAGCCTTCTTCTTGACGGTGGTACCGAACTTCATCAGACTGTCAGGAACGGGCTGGTTGGCGCCCTTGAGGACGTTGATCAGACCGCCAGCAAGACCCTTCTCGTGGTCGGTGAAGAAAGTAATGGCTCTGCCATCTTGGCCAGCACGACCAGTACGACCGATACGGTGGACGTAATCCTCAACAGTAAGGGGGAATGTGACGTTGATGACAACCTTGACTGCAGGAATATCGAGACCTCTGGCAGCAACATCAGTAGCAACAAGAAGCGGGACTTTGCCTGCCTTGAAGGCGTCCAAACTTCTTTGGCGCTGGTCCTGGCTCAAATCGCCGTGGATGCCGCCAACGTTGAAGCCCTTGGAGCGAATGAAGCCCTCGATTCTGGTAGCCTCCTTCTTGTACAAGCAGAAGACCAGGATACGGTCCTCCTTGTTCTTGCCGCTCTGGTACTTCTTGAGGAGAGTGATCAGGCGGTCGTTCTTGTCGTAAGGGTCCATAACCTCAACTTCTTGAACGATTCTGGTGTTGGCGCGCAGCTCTCCGGTGGTGTTCTCACCAATGTTGATGCGTACAGGCTTCTTCATGAAAGTAGCGGCAAGCTCGCGTACTGACGGAGGCCATGTTGCGGTGAACATGAGAGTTTGGCGACCAGTGGGTGCACAGCTTCCGAGGATCTTGCGGACCTCCTCCTCGAAACCTTTGTCAAGCATACGGTCGGCCTCGTCCAGAACAGCGTAGGTGACGTTGCTGAGATCAATGGAGCCCTCGCTGACGAAATCGTTCAGGCGACCAGGGGTAGCAACAACAATGTGAGCACCGGTCAGAGTTGCACGCTGTTGGTCCTTGTTCACACCACCGTAGACACAGACGGCCTTGAGGCCAGCAGGCTCGGCCAGCTTGATGAGCTGCTCCTGAATCTGCACAGCAAGTTCTCTGGTAGGAGAAACGATGCAGGCCTTGATGCCCTTCTTCTGCTCCTTTGCAGAGAGCGAAGAAATGTATCTGATACAGGGGACACCAAAACCCATGGTCTTGCCGGAACCGGTCTCGGCAACACCAATGACATCTCTTCCAGCGTAGAGGTAAGGCCAGGCGGCAGCCTGAATGGGCGAGGGGGTCTTGAAGTTGGCGAAGGGAGCGCGCTGGGCCTTGTCGGTGATAGGGACGTAGTCGAACGAGGTGATGGGTCTGTAGGCGGGCGATGCCTTGGCCTCGTCGGTGACGGTGATGAACTTCTCGGCGACGAAGGCGTCAATCTCGGATTGCGGCAGGGCGGTCAGACCGGGGTGCTCGGTGTAGCCGCCAGTGGCAGCAACGGGGGCGGCAACAGCCTCGGATGAGGTCGTGGTAGCGGCGGGTGTCGACTCGACCTTTGCGGCAGCCTTTGCGGCCTTCTTCAGTCTCTTGGCCTCTGCCTTTGCATCGTCGGCGTCGGTCTCGCCAGAGGTTCCTTCGCTCTTCTTCTGCTCCTTTGCGGCTTTGCGGGCTGCCTTGCGAGCTGCCTTCTCGGCGTCTTCAGTCTTCTCCTTCTTGTCCTTCTTTGCCTTCTTGTGGACCTCGGCGTCGACGGTGGCCGCAGCCTCTTCGCGTTCTCTCTTTCCCATCTTGAATGTGTTTGGTTGTGTATGCGACAAAGATGCGACGCCTCTTGACGAGTCCAAAAAAATTCGTGCCATCTGCGGGCTGGCCGCGCTAGTGACGCGGGCCGAGGCCGACCCCCGGCCTCGAGAACAGGCAGAACGAGGAAGGTGGAGAGGATCAAATCACCGACTCCGCATCGTGTTCTTTGTCCTGCACACTTGTTCCAACCGCAATGTTTCTACTATGTGACAATACTCGCTCTACCATCCTGCGTGAAGGCCCAACACGCGCGGCCGTATCCTGGCTCCTTTATAGAAGATCATGTCCATATCTTTATCCATCTCTTAGAATCACCTGGTGAATATCTCTAGCACAAGGAGTCGCCCTCCGACAGGCGCGTAGAAGCTTTTCGTGAAAATACGACTCCTGGATCTAGCTATGTCGCAGGCAAGTCCTTCGAAGAGACCGCGGACCATCTCAGAATCCCCGAGAGATGGGACTACTCAGGATGGAACGCCGAACGAAGCTTCGACCCGGGGTTTGGCTCATGAGCCACTTGACTATCATCGCAAGCGAGCCATCATCGCTTGCGAGATCTGCCGAAGTCGCAAATCACGGTGCGATGGTGGAAAACGTATGTCGAGTCTGGCCGAAAACGCTACTCCAGCTGACAATCCGTGTAGCGAGGTGTAAACTGTGTATCGAACTCGACGCGCGATGTGTCTATCGAGAACCCGGTATTAAACTGGATGCAGGCGACAAACTCATCTTGGAAAGGTTGACCCACATCGAGGATATGTTGCAGTCCGCCATGGCCACCGCACACATGAGTGTCAATGCTACGAAAGCGGCAGCTCACATGGGCACATCCCCCACCGCAAGCACTAGTACCACAGATGATACATCAGCAAGACGTATCAGCTGCAGTGTTGCTCTAGAGAACAACAGACTGAATGGCCTCGGCACATGGGACAGTGTTAATATCTCGACCATGCCCAAAGGCCATACTACCCCTGCTTTGAATCTCCTGCAATGGCCACTCATCCGCGACTTGGTTTCGCAGCCCTTGGATCCGCAGATTCTGGTGGAAATGGAAATGTCGCGACCCCCGATCAACCTTCCACACTTTCCTCGACCAGACATGGCGAACACGGCAGTCTACGCGAGCTCATATTTCGATCTAGTGAATATCTGGTATGCTTGCGTTAACCCAAATGCATGGCCCAACCACTACCGTGAAGCCACCTCGGTTGGCTTTATACAAGGAGCAGACAGCTGTCTCGTAATGCTGGTGCTTGCTCTAGGTGCCGCAGCTCATGGTGGAAGCATCTCGAGGCATCCTCACAACGCAGAGCCTCGTGGTATCGATTACTTCGCGTCCGTCTGGAAGATCATACCCAACTTGGCTATACGAAACGATATACCAGCTGTGCAGTGCCACATACTAGCCGCAGCCTACCTCTTCTACCTTGTCCGGCCGTTGGAGGCATGGAACATGCTCACAATCGCTTCTACCAAGCTACAGCTGGTTCTTGGTGTTCCAGACAGAGTACCGTCCTCACAGAGAGAACTTCTTGTAAGGCTGTATTGGGATACTCTTTTGGCCGAATCAGACTTGCTTGCAGAACTTGAATTGCCACACTCTGGGATCGTCAATTTCGAAGATCTGGTAGGCCTGCCGGGTCCTTTCTCTGATGTAGAAGGAGAATATACCAGCAAGGACGAACTATGGTACTTTCTTGCAGAGATCGCGCTACGCCGGCTTCTGAATAGAGTCAGCCATCTGCTCTATGTCAAGACGCCAACCACTGTTCCTACCTCGAAGCTGGCACGGGTCACTGCCGAACTCGACTTTCAACTATCACAGTGGTATGAGGGCCTGCCACGACCGATCAAATTCTCGATGACGACACTCTCTTCAGGCTCGCCTGGTCAAGTCTGTTTGAGATTGCGATATTTTGCATGCCGGACCATCATCTTTCGTCCTTATGTCTTTGCTGTGTTCTCAGATGAGAATGCAGTTGCTGATCCGGTGGTTAGAGAAAACTGTCGGAAATGTCTGGAAGCATGTCTGAGGCAGATTGACAATGTTTCTGCGCAGTCAGTATCTCTAGTGTCTCGAGTATAAAACTGCAAAGCTAACAGTGGTTTAGTCAAGTCGGGCATCTTCCGTATCTATGGCAGGGTGCTCTTAGTCTTGTTTCCCAAACGCTGCTGGTGATGGGAGCCACCATGTCGCCTAAGCTTGCTGCTCTCCTCCCTCCGACGATATCTGTGGAGGCGATTATTGCTGAGGTAGTCGCAGAGTTGAACAGACTGGCCCACCTTGCACCAAGCTTGAAGTTGAGTGCAGAAATCGTGCAGGAGGCAGGAGCAAGACGGAAAATGTTTTTCGACAATCAAAGATCGCGAGTCTGATATGCAAGGCTGCACAGTGTCGAGACGCGAGCTCGATACTGGTTCCTCCGCTCACCTCACAGTTTGGATTTGTATTGTGATCTTATTGTCTTGCTCGACCATCTCGCCATGATAGAGCTTCGTAGTAACAAAATGATGGTCATGCCCGAAGCAGACAGGGCGATCTAGCCACAGCCGAATTCGATGCGTATTGCCAGTGAGCGAACGCACACTTGCGTCGTCGTGATGGTCTGTCCCACATTGTATTCTACCATTGCGCCTATAGAGGAATCGAGTCAGATACAGGTGCTTGAGATGATCATGGCTGCGGTCGAGAATGACGATCGTGGACGCGTCTATAACGCGACGCAGTCTTATCTCATTAATCAGACGCTCGAACGAGACTTGGCACTGAGTGCGGAGACTAGCGTGCTAGCGCTGTATTTTTCACCTGTAAATTCTACAGGCCAATCAGAGGGTACCACCGCGAGAACTCGTTCGAGCGTCTAAGGGCTTAATGTCGCGATTTTGGTAGCACTACGTTAAATCGCGTCGACG